>JAHPZR010032259.1:0-25393 GCA_019787425.1 Platygyra sinensis | reverse complement strand
GACGGAATCCGCCAGACGTTGGAGTAACAAGTGGACAAAAATCTTGTACCAAGATTATTTACATTGTATTGCAAACTTCTGTAGGGCTCTTTTAATTATCTTCTCAAAACAATTCATTTCTAGCAACACCAAACGTCGAAAACGAATGTTGAAGTTCGTATGAAACGCTTAAAAGTTTTGGTGAAATGAAATTGATGATGGAATTTTGCCTGTTTTTCCACAAAATCACTGAACTTTGAAATTTATTTTCTCTCGTTCCCGTGGGAAATTATTTTCGGAGTTATTTCAGGCAATTATTTATGTATTTAGCTTTAAAAAATGCAAAAATGACTGTAAACTATTTAAAATTACTCTGGTACAGATTTTTGTCCACTAAACCCCGAAATTGGCTCCATCTTCTATCGGATTTCGTCTTAATATCTTTTTTTGCGCACTACTTTGTGAGCTTTGCTTATAGATATGAACAGGAAACATACTTTTAGCTTAAAAGAAGTTTGAATAAAAACAACTTTTCCTGTGCACACCCAGCTAAACAAATACGAACAAAGAGACCTAGCAGACCTCGCCAGTCTCTCTTTCTACAAAGAATGTTTCAGCAAGGGCATCCTGTATGACATTTGCTTGATGGCACGAGTCTCTGATCTTGTCACAAGATGTCATTTGAAGCAGTTCTCGTATTCGCCCTCTATCTCTCCTCTGATTTGTAAGAGGATCAATTGTCGAATTTAATTTTTAGACATGGTGTCCCTCTATCTATACATACATTATGAAGCACCATGCATGCAAGGGTTGCTACTCTGACCTCCTCTTTGCTGCTTTCACACTTCCTTAAGAGAATTTGCCACCTTCCCTTCAGTTGACCATAGCACTCTTCAGTAACCATCCTAGCTCTACTGAGGCGGTAATTAAAGTACCTTTGCTTGAGAGTGAGGACTGCATTACCATAAGGTTTCATAAGCCATGTTTGGAAGGGAAATGCTGAGTCGCCAATCACAAGGGGTGGTACAAGTACTTCATTAAGGTTTCTGGTTATTTGAGGGATGAAATGACCGTCCTTAATGTCCGACCAAAGTTGCGTAGACTGGAATATAATCGTGTCATGCGAATTGCCAGGAAATCCACAGCTACCCCAAATGAATCGACAGTTGGCGTCCACCATTGCCATCATCACAATTGAATAAAAGTTTTTGTAGTTGTGGTACTCTCTACAAAATTCGGGACCTCCAGGTGGGCACTTAATGGGAATGTGGCAGCCATCAACAGCTGCCCAACAGTAAGGAAATTGCCACATTTCCTCCATGTCTAGCATCTTCCTCTTGAAATTTTCGATCGTTTTTGGCAAATGCTTGCTAACAGTATCTCTCCACATGCTTTCTACTATTGCTCTTGTTACCTCCTGACATATTGTGCACACTGTAGACACTCCCGAGCCAGTCATTTCGGCAATGGTGTAATAATAATCGCCCCTGGAGAGACGATAAAGGCAGACCGCTAATCTGAACTCGGGTGATATCGGCTCCTCACTGACGGTATCTCTCTCAAGAATATGCCTGATTCGGGACAGGATGAAGTTGAAAGTTTCTCAGAATACTCGAAGTGTTTTCTTGAACAGCTTGTCAGAATAATGTGACCAAACCAAGTCAAACCAGCCGGTGTTTCTCTGTAGTCGGCGGCAAGAACGGTTCTGCGTCACAGCAATGTTTGCCCTCGTCATTACTAATACTAAACTCCAGAAACACACATTCAGCAATCGCTTTCTCCTTGAAAGTAAATAGTTCAATGTAATTTGCATTCGTTTTTGTCTGCTTGCAGACTTTTCAATCGCTTTTTTAAGCAGAAAGGCTTTGTTCGCGCTTTGTTGTTTTGCGTGGCGTCCGCCATGTTTGAGATTGTTGCAAATTATGGACAATTGCTGGATAATCGTGTATATGTTTCACCGCTGACCCGATTGAGCACTTTTATTAAATTCGGCTGAATTAAGATCGGCGTCTGAATCAATTCAGCCGGTCTAAATTAATTTAGGTTGGCTTAAATTCAAATTCGATTCAGCTCATGTGAAGTACGGCGTCTGAACCGGGCTTACGAGTGTGAAATCACCATGGATAAGAATTGTCCATATCCGAGCGACTCAGACAGTCAGCGAAAACGTTGTGGATGCCACGGACATCAATGATGTGGATCTCTAAGTCGTAACGAGCTTTGGTTAACCAGAGCTGGCGTAAATATTGTTGCATGAAGGGATCCTGCGTGCGACCTAAATTCACAATCTGTACTGCCGCATTGTTGTCACAAGAGATTTGAAACTGGATGCCGGCCAACTTAGGAGCCCAAAGTTTATCGGCGATGACCAGTACAAACAATTCAAGAGCAGTAATGTGCAGGACCAAAATTTCGATATGACGTGGAAAGGCAAACATGGTGAATTCATTTAAACAAGTGGCACCACCTCGATGCAAAGAAGCATTGCATGTGAACAAAACTTCTTTTAAGTTGGATGGATGTAATTGGATCAAAGCCGTACCGTTAAAAGAGGGTAAAAAAGTTAACCACCAATTAATGTTGGTAAGCATTTCTCTGAATAGGAAAACATGACTGGTGAGGCGGCAAGGTGCAGAGACGATTCAGTAGACATGACATAAAAATCCTGCCCAGCCTGACACACGCAGAAACAAAAGAAAGTTTGCCCAGGAGCGCTTGGAGCTGACATTTTGTGAAATCAGCAAAGGTCAACCACTGTAATAATTGTTCATGCAGCTCAGGTAGTCTGTCCTGCGGGACTTCAAAGACCATTCACACAGTGTCAGCAAGAATCCCAAGACAAATCATCCGAGTTGAAGGTAAGCAATTCTTCTCTAGTGAGGATTGTAAACCCAGTTACTCAAATAAATTCTGGAGGCGTGCAAAAGCAGCTGGTGTGACTGAAGGATACTCAGCAGCATAAAAGTCATCCAAATATACGTCAGCTGAACCCCCCCTGGTAAAAATGTAAATAACCGCTCGTGTAGTTCTCTGACAAATCATCGCAGATGACCGTAAACCAAAGGGCCATCTAGTGTCAAAATACCATGCCTGGTCCCAAAAAAAGCCGAGAAACTTGTAATTTTGGGATCAATTGAGAATTGCCTGTGAGACCTCTTTATGTCCTTTTTGAAGACGTAACCAGGTCCTTTAGCAATCATAAAGTTCTGCAGGCGGGTCTATGCCCCCAAGCGCAACTGAGAGGCCACGTGCAGATAATGTTTTTGAAATGCCGTCATTAACAGATGCTGAGCATGTAAAACTTAAATCCATCACGACGCAACGTTTAGTTGAACCGCATTTAGGAACTGTTTGCAAAAGCAATATAACTAGATCTTCATGTAAGAGATTGTACTGTAAGGAACCGGCAATCGCTCCATAAGATAGTTCGGTCTGCAAATAGTGATTTACATCATCAGAATGGGCAAGAGCCAACTGGTGATTCTGACAAGTAAAAGCTGACAAAAAACCCGCACTGTAGTTGATAGCGCAGCTAAATTCTAAAAAGTCCATGACATTATTATCAGCGCAATTAGTAAGATAAGCCCTCCAAACCGAAATGTTAAGTTGAGAGAAAACTTGAACTTTTGCCCCAAATGCATTGGACTGAGGAAAACAAGAAGCTAGCAAATGGGTGATAACCGCATGTACACAAAGCAGCTCGAGACGATCTTGACTTAATAATAAATCATTATCCATAATCATGTTCCTGTCCGATCTGAGGTCTGACTGCGGCAGTAGAGGTAATCGACGCTCAAGTTCGTTTAGTCACTGTTGAGACAGCATCCTTTAGGTCGATCTCCATCTGCATTTGCGTTTGGCTGTGAAGATGACAAGGGCCGGTTGGAATTGACCTTGGCCGTGCGCAGATCTGAATGCTTGAAAGAAATAGCTGCCATTTTGTGAATTGCAAGAATATCTGTCCATTCTAGCCAACGTAGCTCGACCTGCCAAACTAGATAATGATTAAAAGTGCACACACTGATCCAGGAATAACTCATCGTTTTAAGCATTAATAATTCAAGGATATCAAGCATATGTTTTGTGGTCTCTGGGTCGTAGAGCTTGATCATGGAAAGGTAGCCGGACAAAAAAGCAGCTAAACCTATTAAGAGAAGCCGCCAGTATATTTCAAGAATCGAAAATCAGGGAAGAAAAATCGAATTTTTTTTATTTTGCCAAAACATCCCTTTCTATAAACTAGTTTTGAAAAATATATTTTAAAGTTCCAGCGTTTTTTTTCCGGCTGAAATTTAAAAAAGTTTGAAAATTTGTTAAAAACACCATTTTCCCCTTGCCGAAACAGTCAAATTGTTATGCAACTTTAGGAAGATGTTGGCAGTGCTAAGCAAGTCCATTCACCATCAAACTTTGCACAGTAAATACAATATCACTGCACGATAAAAGCATATAAAATGTTTTTTATAATTCTCTTTGGTATGGGTTTTATTGCCGTTTTTATAGAGTTGTATTTTGCTCGACTTTTGTGAGACAAATGAAGGCTAACTTTGACCACTTTAAATAACACCTGGTACCTAAAATTTCGATGTTATAACCACACCAGACGAAAGCCCATGTATTAAAATATACACCTGGAAAGTTTGGCTGTTGGAAATTACGTCTTGTCTCGGTAGGTAAATAAAACCTGATGCCACCCAAGCACCATTTAAGCATGCAGAATTTGATGTTCTCTGGAAGCTAATTATAGAGTCAGGTTTTTGACAATACACAGAAAAATATAAATGACCATTGAAAGAAATCAGCATCACTATTTTTCTTCTGTGAAGCTGTGAATGTTAAGTAAAGTCGTTTTTAATCTTTCTTAATCACGCTTTAAGAGCTAGCATGTCTCTTAAGACGACTGAAGCAGTTAATTTACAAGCTTAAAAAACATTCCGAAACATTGCTGGCAAAAGCATTGCTTCTTATACTTGAAGAAATGATTGGTGGAGTTCATACTACATATACAACATATTCTTAAAACTTAAACTTAGTAAAAGGGAAGTATATGTTAGGTTTAAAGACTTATATATAATTACTAACAATGTAGATAACACTGATTGGAAAATTCTCGTAAGTTCATCCTTTGTGTGGCCTTTTTGTGTAAGTGACCTAACCACTGACCCAAATTGAGTAACCAATAAATTTGACTGTAGTATTTGTAGGTCAGGTGATGTAAGATGATGCATACCTGAATAAACAGTTGAGTTAATGTCAGCTGTGGACTATACGTGTTTTCTATTTGTCCTAGAGAGAGAGAAGAAATGGCGGCACTCATTGGCAATATTGGTCCTTTCAACGAAAAGTCAGAGAAATTTAGTGATTATGCTGATCGTTTTGAAGCCTACGTGGCGGCGAATGACATCGATAACGATAAGAAGGTGAATGTTTTTCTAGCTGGTATCGGTCCAGAAGCTTATAAGTTGTTGAAAAACTTATGTGATCCTGAGAATCTGAATACCAAGACGTTTACCCGGTTGTCACAGCTGTTGCAAGGACACTTTGAACCGGCTCCTATTGTGATTGCGGAAAGACACAAGTTTTGGACGGCGTCCCAAGAAGAAAGCAAGAGCATGTCAGAATTTGTGGTGAGACTGAAGAAGTTGGCATCAACATGCAGCTTTGGCGCTTTTCTGTCTGAAGCCCTAAGAGATAGACTTGTCTCTGGATTACATCCAAAAATGTCCAGAACCCAACGTCACCTCCTGTCAATAAGAGAGTTGACCTACGCGGCAGCCCATGACAAATGCATTGCAGATGAAATGGCAGGTAAAGCGAACATAGAACACATGGGAGATTCGGCCAATAGTGCAGCCGAGAAGGTTCAACATGTCAATTCTGGACTTAACGTGGAGCAGAAAAGCAAAAGGGCAGACAAGTGCAAATCATGTGGAAGTATTCAGCACCAGTCTGAATCGTGTAGATTCAGAAATGCAACATGCCATCACTGCCACAAGAAAGGTCATATACGCTCGGTATGTAAAGCCTGATTGTCACAAATGCAGTTTAAAGGAAGATCAAGTGGTAAAAAGGAGTCAAAGGTGAACAGTTGCGATAGCATTTCTGATGATGAAAGTGTAGGAAGCGGTGATTATCATGCGAGAGACACACCTATGGATGCAGCTGAAGATGTGGCCTTTGGATTATACAGAACTGGAACTGAACAATTGTCCACTGAGTCTGTAAATCGCGTCAAACTGTATGTAGTGAATGTTCAGTTAGGTAGGGTGCAGATTAATTGTAAGATGGAAGTAGATATGGGGGCATCTCATTCTACAGTGTAAACATGGCTATGATGCTGAATTATCAGTTTATACCATTCAACCTGTGATAGTAGTTTTATGCAATAATTCCGGGGAAAAGATTCCCGTGGTAGGAAAAATTACTGTACCAGTGAAATATGAAAATCAGGAACACATTCTCGATTTAATTGTTGTAGAGGGCAATCTCCCTGCATTGTTTGGGTGAGATTGGTTGAGTAGAATAAGGGTTGAATGGAAGAATGTGTTTTACATTAAAGTAGACGTCACCAAGAATGAGATTTCAATTCCTAAATCTGAGACCTTTCCAGCTGAATTTAATGATGTATTGGAAAAACACAAGATGTTGTTCAGTGCCCAGGGCTCTGGAATCAAGGGTTTTAAGGGATCCTTAAAACTTAAAGAGGGTGCCGAACCAGTGTTCATGAAGGATAGACTGGTCCCTTACTCGCTTGTGGAGAAAGTTGAAAAAGAGCATGATCGCTTGGTTGAATCAGATATTATATATCCTGTATCTAGCAGCAATTGGGCAAGCCTGTAGTACATGTCCCTAAATGTGGTGGATCCCTACGAGTATATGGGGACTACAAGGCAATTAATGAATGCATAGAGGATGATGTATACAAATTACTCAATATACAAGACATGTTTGCATTGCTGTCTCAAAATGGGGCTGTTCCTGATACTTTTTCTGTCATTGATTTGGCCAGTGCTTTGTACCAATTATTTTTGGATGAAGAGTCTTCTCAGCTACTAACCATCAACACTAGAAAAGCTTTATTTAGATCCAAACACCAGTGTTTTGAGGTAAAAACTGCAACTTCCCAATTTCAATGCGTCATGGATTCTATCCTGTCAGGTATTAAGGGTGTGATGGTGAGAGTTGACAACATTCTGGTGGTAACATTTGAATGGTAACATCAGGTGGAGTCACCACTCACATGGAAGTGATCAAACAGGTTTTGGAAGACTGGCAAAGCACAATGTTAAGTTGAATGGCCTTAAATGTCAATTCTTCCAAGCTCAAGTGAAGTACATGGGGCATATTTTGAGTAAAGAGGGTATCACTCCTGTTAAGAGTAAGCTGGACGCAATTCGCCTAGCCCCTAGACCTAAAGATGTGTCTCATCTGCAATGATTTCTAGGCATGTTGAATTATTACTCAAAGTTTATTAAGGACTTTTTGTCCGAAGTGCACCCACTGTACCAACTTTTAAGCAACAAGACTGAATGGTTTTAGAGCAAAGAGTGTGAATTTTCTTTTTTATGGGCCAAAGAAGTTCTCTTGAGTGAGCAAGTTCTAGTCCATTATGACCCACAAAAGCCTCTTATACTGAGTGTGGATGCCAGTCCATATGGCATAGGGGCGGTAAAGAGTCATCTGATGGAAGAAGGCAGTGAGCGGCCCGTAGAGTTTGCTTCTCGCACACTTAGCGGTGCAGAACAAAATTATGCTCAGATAGAGAAGGAAGGGCTGGCTATCATCTTTGGAATTAAAAAATTTTAAGCTCTACCTCTATGGTAGAAAGTTTACACTAGTAACGGACCACCAACCTCTAACTTGCATCTTTGGTCCAAAATCTAGTGTTCTCCCATTGGCTCCAGCTTGTTTGCAATGATGGGCTGTTCTCCTGTCTGGATATGATTTTAACATTATATTCAAGAATTCTGCTGACAATGCAAATGCAGATTTTTTCAGTTGATTTCCACTGCAATCACTGGCTGATGATGAAGATTTCGATCCAGATGTGCACTATGTGTTTGCAACTGTGACAGATGGATTGCCCGTAACTGCAGCAGAGATAGCTCAAGCTACGAAGACAGATAGTTTGCTTGTAAAGGCATATGAATATACTTCCTCTGGCTGGCCAGGCACTTGCCCGAGTCCATTGCTGAGATCCTTTTGGAATCGTAGAGATGTGCTTTCACTGGAAAATGGGTGTGTATTGTGGGGTAGGCGTGTCATCATACCATTTAGATTCTAAAAACGTTTACTGGAAGAATTACATGACTGCCATCCAGGTATGTGCAGGATGAAAGCACTAGCCAGGTCCTTTTTGTGGTGGCCTGGAATTGACCCTGATATAGAGGAGAGGGTAAGGCTTTGTGATGTGTGTACCCAGGTACATCATTCACCTAAGGCAGTTCCTTGGCAGAGAATTCATGTTGATTATGCTGAGGTGAAAGGTCAACAGTTTCTCCTGGTGGTTGATAGCCATTCTAAATAGATGGAAGTCTTTCCGATGAGGAGCACCACTGCAGATGTTACCATAGAGGTCTTGAGGGCTCTTTTTTCTCGATTTGGGCTGCCATTGGAGGTGGTCAGTGATAATGGCCCACAATTTGTGGCTAGAGAATTCCAGACATTTTTAAAAATGAATTGCATTAAACACACTTTGTGCCCCCCATATTATCCCACTACAAATGGTTTGGCAGAAAGACATGTACAAACTTTCAAGATGTACCGGGCTTGTCCTGACAAGGGGTCACCTCAGCACAAGGTGGCTAATGTCCTATTTCGCTACAGAAACACACCACTCTCCACAACTAACAAGACCCCTGCTCAGCTGTTTTTAGAAAGTTAAACCCAGCTTGCAAAGGCATGTAGAAAAGAAGCAGGTAGCGTCCAAATTATACAGGGATGGGCTCCACCCAAGGGGGCGAATTTTTGATTTATATCTACCAGTTAGGGTAAAGAACACTCAAGGCAGTAAAGGGTCCTGAAACATACCTTGTATGTGTCCCGGGTAATGATCGTTGTTTTGTACATGCTAACCACTTGATACCAGATGATGCCAGAGACCTGGGTTCCCATGTAGAAAAGGTTGCACCAGATGTGTTAAAAAGAATCCATCCTTGGATTTCCAGGGGGCATGCCTCAGTCCCGGTGCAAATTCACAAATTCCATCTTAAGACAACAGCGAGCTATCTCGCAAATCTGATTTTATTGCTGTACCAACTGTTGAAAATGATATCGAATTAGAAAGCAGTGACGATTCTGGGTGTAAGAGCCCTGATACAGCTATTACCAGGCTCATTGAACCTAGTCACAGTAAATCCGAGCACGGTCGGCTGATCAAGCCTCCAAACAGATTAAGTTTTTAGCTTATGTTAGCAAATTGTGTTTATGGTTTAGAAAAACTGTGTAGGAAGGAAGAAATGTAGTATTTGTAGGTCACGTGATGTAAGATGATGCAATACCTGAATAAACAGTTGAGTTTATGTCAGCTGTGGACTACATGTGTTTTCTATTTGTCCTTTTATTTCACTTCTAAAATCTTTCAGGATACAAAACACCACTTAGGTTAAGTCCGTTTTAGCATTTTGCTCACTTCAAAGTCTTACTAAAAATCTTTGGTGCCTCACGAAAAAAAAAAAAAGCTAGGGAAAGTGCACTGGAAACACGACTGCCAATTTCCCTAAGAAAAGCAACTTGAGATGGGCCACAAGTGGCCAAAGTTAACAGCTGTCAAAACACAGTTGCATATAACCGAACGTGCAAATGACTAGCACCTTACAGAACTATGAAAGCAAATAAATACCCGTTTTAGTGTAAACAATATATGGCCTTGGTCGACTCTGTGAATCATGCACAGGGTAGAGAGCGATGAGATTACATCAAAATTATCAATAATATTTGTGTAAATGTCGCGGCAAATTATTTTCTTCAAATTCCAAAGAGCGAGCATCAAATTACTGTGAAATCACAAATGTATTTGAGTTCTACACATGCACTCATGTGGTAACGCAGAAAGTGTACCTTACACGAGTGTGACGATTTAATAATTATTTCAGCTCGCTGCGCACCTGTCGATTATGACGCTGTTCTACCCGACCATTTTTCCACATGTAAGCCAACTAACATGTAATAATTACAGTCTAATAACCTAAACGAGGGGACACTTGTTTGGGTCTCAAACACATCTACTGAGAACTAAATCTCACCCCAATAACAAAAGGACCAAAAAACAACACCTACAGGGAGAAAGTTTAAAATTGCATGAATGTGCTCTTTTTGTTCATTGCTTGCTTTTTTAAGCGTTACATTAAGTTATCCATTTACTTCATTAGCTGCATGTCTTTTTAAATGTTATCTCTTACGCATATTTTGTGTTTTTTTTTGTTGAATTAGCCTCTTGTCCTAATTAACTCCTAAACCACATAAAATGCCAAAATTGCTGATTACAATTTACTTATCAAAATAAAATAATATCTATTAGGCGATATGTTCAGCTGTTACAGCCCTAGGTATTAAAAACAAGCAAATGAAGTAACCGATCGGAATTAAGATGGGTTACTGGCGGATCTGGCATGAGCACTGGGAAACAGCTTTTCCCAGCAAGACAAGGTATGGTGCTTTTCGTTGAATGGCAGGTACAGGAACATTCAGCTCCAAGTTCTGGCAAATACTCTGCAGCATGGCAAGCTTTAGCTTCTTCAACGTGTTGCTCTTCACCATGATACAAATATCGAACTGATCGAACTGATCGAACAGTATTGGGTTCTTAAGACAGATGGTTTCTAGGGCCAAATTCCTTGCCATCGTGAAGTTTATTTCCTTTTCACTGGCCTGAACATCGTAATCATCCGGTAGTTGTTTCGGAACCCTAGCAGCAATGTGGGAGAAGTAGAAGGAGATCTGCTGTGGGCTCAGGAACTCTGCAACATTGAAAAGTCTAGCACTGTCAGGTCCTTGAGCACGTCTCATCTCTCTCGCAGCTACTTCCCCGTTTACTTTTCTACCCGAAGTTTGGCCAATATTGAATTTGGCATCAAGGTATGCCTTCTGCTTCTCACTAAACCTGTAGGCCTTCTTGGTTGACTCAAGAGCATATTTGTGCATATTTGATAAGAAGTAACTCAACACATCATTAATTTAAGCGTAAGTAGTGGCGTTTTAGCCAACACTGTGATTGTTTTCTTAAAGTGCACCTAACCCCAAATACTTTGTTTTTGCTAAAACAATAAAGCTTATTTTGAGGAGTAATTAGCCCAAAAAATTTTTTGATTTGGTTAAATCCTCGAATTTCTGTGCCCTCTTGAAACCGAGTTTCATATGGTTCACGACCGAGCATAAGGAGTCTGGGGAGAGTAAAGCCGTGACGTCACTTTGAGAACGAAAGCTACGGCTGTCCCAGTCTGTGCATGAGCGTAGAAGTCTTTTTGCTGCACAAGTTTTTCGCTGGGGGCTCCACAGTCGACAGATTTCTGTTTTTATCAACAATATCTTCTACTTCGTCGGATTCTGAAATGAGCTTTGACTCAGAAGACTCCGAAATTTATTATATTGCTGAAGAGAATGACAACTCACGCGCACTTGTCAACAAAGCAAAGTGAATAGTTAAAATGATGACGGCCAAGCTGATTTATATGCTGACAACTCTCTGGCCAATAAAGAATGGATAGACAAATGAGGTGGGTGCTGACAAAGAACTCAAACGAGCTCTGATGGAGAGACCCGAAGGCAATGATATGTAGAAGTCAAAGAGACTGTAGCGTGTGGTGCGTATATTTACTAAATTCGCGCATTCCTCGATCTCCCATTAACATACTTTCGTATAAATAAAAGTCAAGTCCGTTAACTTTCTCAAATTATTTTAACTTCATTTGTTCAACGTAGACCAAAATGATTATCCCATGACACAATGTTTGTGTTCTTTTCCTGCGAGTGTGGAAATTGTAGCGTCGCTTCCCTTCAAAACATCGGCAAATGTTATTGTTGTTATTATTATATTAAAGCGAGTTAGAAGGCTGTCAGGACTCAAAGAAGAGTGATCTTGTTCTTGAAGATATTGGTGCTGATGTTACCTTAAAGTGTGTTACTGAATATCCAGGAATTAAACCTGTATGGCTTCAGAAATGGAGTTTTAAGATTAGTAGTTGACAAATACAAAACTATCTGTCGGCTGTGCCGACTGACTGCTGTTGTTTCTCAGATCAGATGCAACAATGGCTGCATGAATCGATGGACGGTTATTCCAAATTCGTCTCGCTTAAGTAACTGAGTCAGCAAAATCCCTTCCTCTCTGGAACAGATCACCAAACTCTTAGACAGCTATCACTTTGCACGAATCGAGCCATCACTTTGTACGTTTCTTCTCTTCAGGACATCTCTCCATAAAACGGTATGGCATGAAGCGAAGTACCTCCTGTAAGTTTGCTGTGTTGCTACATCACACTACAGCGCACCTGGCTAGCATTTTTTTTGAACAACTTTTCCAGCCTTTTCCATAGAAACAAGTAAATATGCGAATCTCAGAATCATCGTGTTCTCGATTTGACGTCACATCCGGCCCTCGACCCATTCTCCGTTAAACTCGGTCGTGGACCAAAATGGCGGCAATTTCACGTACTTTGACAAGCCATAGAAAATCAAAGATTTAACCAAATTGAAAAATTTTTGCGGCTAATTACTCCACAAAATAAGCTTTATTGTTTTAGCAAAAAAAAGTTTTTGGGGTTAGGTGCACTTTAATGTTCTGAAGTTTGTAAACCCCATCAGCCGTGTTAAGAAATTTTAAGAGACACACTGGCACTTAAAATCCAATTAAGAAAGGTTAAAAGATTAAAAACTACTTTGCTTTACATTCACAGCTTCACAGAAGAAACATAACAATGCTGACACCGTTTAATGGTCATTTAATTTTTTCTGTGTATTTTTGACAAACTGACTCTATAATTAGCTTGAAATGAACACAGAATTCTGCACACTTAATGGCGCTTAGGTGGCATCCCAAGTTATTTAACTACCGAGAGGAGACTTAATTTCCAACAGCCCAACTTTTCAGGTGTATAGTTTGATAAAATAATGAGCTCTCATCTGATATGGTTTTAATGTTGAAATATTAGGTACCAGGTGTCATTTAAACCGGTCAAAGTTAGCCTTCATTTTGTCTCCCAAAAAGAGGTGCAAAATACATGTCTATAAAAACGGTGATAAAACCCATACCAAAGACAGTTACAAGAAACTTTTTATATGCTTGTATAGTGTAGTGATATTGTAGTTATTGTACAAAGTTTCATGGTGAATGGACTTGCTTAGCACTGCCAACATCTTCCTAAAGTTGCATGATGATTTGACCGTTTTGGCAAGGCAAAAACGGCTTGTTTACCCCATTGACTCCTGGAACTTTTCGCCAAAAATGCATTTTTTGGACATTTTGGTGGTTTTGAGGCTGGATCTCAGCCAAATTAGCTTTAATCTGGTTGAAAATGCATTTCTGGCATGACAGCTAGCCTTTCTTGCCACTAAAATCGCGTTTTACGAACTTTGGATCCGTGCATGCGCAGAAATCAAAATTTTGAGATAGTTTTTGGACGAGAAGGTGGCCTACGTCTTTAGGCTTTTTCGATTTTTGATGTTTTTTTTTTCTTTTCCTTTTTCTCCTTTTCTTTTCTTTTCACTGCAGGGATTGACCTTTCACTGGGCTTGCTTACAGTTAAAAAACTTCTAAGAAAGAGTCATCGAGGCGGCCAATTTTTACCGTGGAGCAGTGAGGTGTAGTGGCAGTAGATTTTGCTCTGAGTTTTTCACTCATCTTTTTGAGCATTTTTGTGCATATCTCGGGCGCCATTAAGCCGATCACTCTGATCTAGGCATCATTGGAAAGATCTTTTCCCCCTGCAGAAGTTGAGTATAGATGATGCCAATTTTGGTCAAAAATGATGATGTCAGAAGTGGAAGAAAGGCCAAGGCTCGTCACGGGCGGTTACGGGCGGCACAGGTGTCAATGGGTTAACGAATTTTCAAACTTTTTTAAAATCCTGCCGGAAAAAATTCGCTGGGACTTTAAAATGTTTTTCAAAACAAGTTCACAGAAAGGGATGATTTGACAAAATAAAAATTTTGATTTTTCGTCCCTGATTTGCGATTCTCTAAATATCCTGGTGGCTTCTCTTAAAAGCATAAAGTCACTTGTGACTGACATACCTGGCATAAAATCCTGTGGCCAATCTATGGTTTTCTTCTTAGATAAACTGCCACTAGACGCTCTGCTTTTGGCGCTTTCCTCGCTTTCATCTTGACTGGCTGTAGTCATGTGATGCAGGTGGAGCACTTCCAATTTGAGCTGGAGTTTTTCCTTCTGATGCCGGACCAATTAAAGTTCTCGCTCTAGGTGATCTCCTGAAAACAGATTGTGAACATTCAGGAACAGTTCGAAGACTGGAATCATGTTCTTGGAAGGTCAGATGAGCCAACTGATCAAATAGATTCGACTAGGGGAAGGTGTAGTCAGGTTCTTGCAATGGAAGCTTCATTGTAGATTTCTGCTTGGTGGATTTTGACTTTGACATATTACTTCGGCTAACGAGCCTGGAACAGACGCTTGAATTTTGACTATGGTGAATGTTTGTTCCAGATGAAAAAGTTCCCAAGATTAGCAATTACACCACAAGGTAGCAATGTTGATTGCCACTGGCAGAAAGGCCAAATATTGGACAGAAATGCCCCAGACAAAGGAATATGTCTGCACCCACCCAGGCAACTCAGATGCACCTTGGCTGTCAAACTAGAGACCAGGAGATGCAAGAGGCAAAGAGGAAAATAGCTTGGCTGGAGCAGCAGCGTTCGGATGAGATAGTCAATCAGCTTACTCATAAAACAATCACTAAAGTTATCAACACAGACTGCAATGTTTGGGCAAAAGTTTATTGACAAAAGAGCATCCGGAAGCAGACCAAGAAATAAACCGAAAGGGTGGCACGGGTGGATAAGAAAACGAGCGAGCACGCTGGCTGATAAGAACGAGCAATCTGACATCCAATACTAAAACACGAGCAAAGAAGCGTGGCTAGCACGCTGGGAATGTTGTCTATCAGTAATTATCAATCATCACTAAAGGTGAGCATTGTTCAATTATTGGCCAAAATTGAGTCATGCATAGATGCATGCATGTATAACCAATAATTACACATGCATGCATCCTGCCTTGTTTACTGTGAGTTCTTGTAACCCATCAAATATTTTCCCTCATGCATGAGTGGTCTATCACTAAAGTTATCAACACAGACTGCAATGTTTGGGCAAAAGTTTATTGACAAAAGAGCATCCGGAAGCAGACCAAGAAATAAACCGAAAGGGTGGCACGGGTGGATAAGAAAACGAGCGAGCACGCTGGCTGATAAGAACGAGCAATCTGACATCCAATACTAAAACACGAGCAAAGAAGCGTGGCTAGCACGCTGGGAATGTTGTCTATCAGTAATTATCAATCATCACTAAAGGTGAGCATTGTTCAATTATTGGCCAAAATTGAGTCATGCATAGATGCATGCATGTATAACCAATAATTACACATGCATGCATCCTGCCTTGTTTACTGTGAGTTCTTGTAACCCATCAAATATTTTCCCTCATGCATGAGTGGTCTATTGCATAATCATAAAAACAGTTTAACTAATATACCAGTTACAAAGACATCTTTCAGATAACTATTTTCTTTCAGCATTACAGCATGCAATGTTTATTATGAGCTAATGTTTTATTCTCTGTAATGTCATGAATTGTGCATGACAGATGTTCAATGAGTTTCAATGAAAATAGATCACATACTAAGAATTATAAAACAAGGTGTGACTGTACACAGTGAAAGATAATTGTAGCCACAAACTTTATACGTGTGTAAAAATGCATTTTTGCATTTTGTGATGTATGTACAGGACTATTGTTGTGAGAGGTTAAGCCTCAGAACAGAACAGAATTGATTGTGTAAAGATGTGAAGTAAGAAATAAACCAGAAAATGCAAAAGATACAGTCGTCTAATTGATTGGGAGAACCAGCACCAAGAGATATTCTCGGACAACATCAGAGCACTGAGAGATGCAGTAAGTATCCTAAGGTGAATCATGTATGTCACATACCTCCGTAAATGTGTTTGTATATGAATATTAAGGCAGGTATAAAAAGGAAACACTACATTCCAGCATTGGTATGGAAAAGTAGTTAACATGAAATACCAGATAGCAATTGTACCAAGACCTGCCAAAATTTGTTTTCAGCAGTAATTTAAAAAAAAATCAAACTGGCTGAATTTGTTCATCTGAAAAAGCAAGAGATTGGAAACCACAAAAAAGAATTCATGCCACACTGTTATGATGTCATATCATAGCTGGGCAATGCAGTCACATGTAGATGGAATTATTGTGATACCGTTGCACTGTTTTGGTCCAAATCTTCAATTCCATCAAGTAACACTACCTCTTTGGCAACTTGGAATTAATTCACAGAAGTCTCATTTAACTTAAAAATCCATACTTGTGAAACTAATTTCAAACTGAATTTTACATACATACATACATACATACATACATACATACATACATACATACATACATACATACATACATACATACATACATACATACATACATACATACATACATACATACATACATACATACATACATACATACATACATACATACATACATACATACATACATACATACATACATACATACATACATACATACATACATACATACATACATACATACATACATACATACATACATACATACATACATACATACATACATACATACATACATACATACATACATACATACATACATACATACATACATACATACATACATACATACATACATACATACATACATACATACATACATACATACATACATACATACATACATACATACATACATACATACATACATACATACATACATACATACATACATACATACATACATACATACATACATACATACATACATACATACATACATACATACATACATACATACATACATACATACATACATACATACATACATACATACATACATACATACATACATACATACATACATACATACATACATACATACATACATACATACATACATACATACATACATACATACATACATACATACATACATACATAAATAATTTATTTGATGAAGCAGGTTATTAAAAATGGGCAAGACAAAAGTCCTGATGTGGACCTGCACTATCTAAGTAATACATAAATTAATTAACTATATATCCCCTTGCCGCTTCAGCTTTGAGCAAGTGTTTGTCAGCTGCTTGAACTTTCTGTGAGCCTGCAGGCAGCTGAGAGCAGTGAGAGGAGGCTGCATTTCTTCCAGTACATTCAACATTTCAAATGAACACACACTCAATACTAAAAATCTGTCCAACATCAAAAACAGGCACAGGAGCTTAATATTTGAATAGTACTAAAATAGGTGTTTAAAAATATGAGCCAAAACACCTTAAGTAATAAATAACAGCTAAGTAATTAACAATGTAATTCAGACGGTGTCAAATTAAACACAAGAAATGTAATTTCAAGGAATGAAAGTTTAAAAATCGCTTATAAGCTAGTCTAATTTTTTAACAGTCGGCACAAAATGTCAATACCCAACCAGAAACTGATGCAAGTACTTACTTGGTTCTACTTGAAGACCCTGCTCCAGTTTCAGGAAAAATTCTTGATCACCCTTCCTTTGCTTTTCCACTCTTTCCTCCTCTTGCCTCCCCCTTGCCGCTTCAGCTTTGAGCAAGTGTTTGTCAGCTGCTTGCTGATACTCCACAAAGGACTCAAACGCTTTATCAAACTTTGCAAACACATCAGAAGCGGTTTTCCTCCTTTCATTTTCCTTTAAGACAGCTAACTGATGGGCTACCAGCTTCTTTTGTCATTGGCTTCTGTTGCACCTGAAGGAACAACATGGTGACTGCCGAAACTTTAATCTATTGCATGAACATTATAGCCAAGAGAGAATTGAAAGATGTCAAAAGACTTATGCTATCGTTATCTGAATATTACACTGTGAATATGAATAAAGTATCTACTTGTATGCACATAAAAATCCAGAGATACTGATTGAACAAAACTCTCAAAGATGAAATCACATGTTGCTGTTAGACACAATTCTATTTTCTGGCCCTCCAATTGAAGAGCATTTTTTGATTCTTGCCTGTCACCACTGTCACACAATTGAGAGGTTTGTCAAGGTTTTATGACTTTTCTTTGCTGCTGCCAAAGATGTTTACATTCAACTCAACGTTTTCTGCTTTTGTTTTTTTTTCATCATCGTCCCCATCAATGGAAATTCATGTGGACTTTATAAGTGCTTTTCGTTTCATACATGGCTTGTCCCACAAAAGCTTGTCCAGTTTATTAAAAAAGCCAGCTTCTTCTTTGGTGTGGCATTTCCTGTCTTGGTGCATTCATCTTTGTAGCTTCTATAGGTGCTTATCAGAGTGTGAACTGGTGTCTTGCAGCTGCCATCGTCTCTGTCTTCATAGCCTACAGCTCAAAAATATGGGGCAATTTTCCAGCCATGTAGGCTTTTTTCCTTACATGACTTTACCTGGAGCTACCTTTTAACAGGAGGGATTTTTTGCTCCCTAAATATTCCATAACTTTTGGTTTTAGATGCCATTTTGAATGTGTTTTATTAAACACGATTGTTAGACTCCCTAACGAGGTAGAACTTTCCAATCTTTCAAGGTTTGTAGATATACTATTAGAAATTAAACTTGTCAGGTCTGATACGATCATTAAACTTAGTACCTTGTTTTATTTATTAGTATGAGTTTAATCTCATTTTATGGAAAGTTATATCTAGTCCTTTATGTACCAGTAAGTAGATTTGAAATGTTATATTCAAATCTTATATTACCTTACTTATTTGTATTTATCTCAGTGTGATAAAATTGTCTAGATCATGTTTTAAAGCTACAAAAGAGAGCAGCAAGAACTACATGTATCCTTAGTGCCAGGTCTTTTTATGCTGCTGTGCCATGTCTGTTAGCCTGCGAACGCAGACGTATTTGCGGCTGTAGGTTGTCTCCGCCGAAAATAACGTCTGCGAACTCGAGCCACGAGAACGATTTCCGTGACGTCAGCGCTCAAAAACAAATCACATTTCACCTTGCATATCTGAAGAGGTAACATACAGAGATCGTGCGTGGAGCTCTCGCAAACGCGTGTTAAAAAATTGCAAAGGATGCGTTCAGGGAAGTTTTCGGGTTTGATAGCCTCAATAAGCACCAAGAGGAAGCCTTGCGATTTGTTTTTGAATCGATGGGCGATGTTTTTGTGAATCTTCAGCTGGAGTTGGAAAGTCTGTTGTATTTCAGGCTTTGCCTATTGTGTATTCTTGTGTGGATTAAACTCGTGAGAAGAACATTGTAATCGTTGTTTCGTCCGTGATCAGTAAACATCATGAAAGATTATCCTGTAAGGTCACCACAGGCTAATAAACAAAAGGTCACGGTAATAGAGAATCGAAGGCCACTGCCAGATCCGACCGATTCAATAGTTGCAACATAAATGAGCCAATAAACTTAAATAAAAATTGCCACAGAGGTAAAAGACACAACGGCATTAAGATTCTACTTAAAGGCTCCACTGAGAAAATAAATTATTCCATTGAGCAGATCGAAGGCCATAATTCACTAAAGAGGCTAACGTTTGCGGGCCTGTATGTTACTTTATACAAATGTAGCACAATAGAGAATCAACCAATTTGCTGAGAGAAATATACAGAGAACCACCTTTCATAGGAAAGGTAAACTAAGACGTCTTTGTTAGAGCTAAACTCAGGTCACAGATATGTCACATCACGTGCGAAAGTGTCGTGCTTTGATGATAAACGGATAGATCGACTTCAGTTGAACGCAGAATCAGTCAGTGAATAGCCACTGTATTTTTTCCAAACACCTTTATCTTTTCTTCACTGGAAACTTTTGCCGCCTTGCAAAGCAAACAAACCTCGGAAGTTAAAATCTTCGGTGTTTCGATGGCGCTCATAGCTCATTGCGAACAAATTCATGATTCTAAAATTATCACCGGCTCCCACGGCGTCGCACGTGTATGCGAGTATCATATTCTATCGGTGAATTTAAATGGTCAACATCAAAACAAAAGTTTTGACGTCACGGAAATCAATCTTTGACTCGAGTTCGCAGACGTTATTTTGGCGGAACCAGTGACAGCCGGAAATACGTCTGCGTTTGCAGGCTACATGTCTGTGGAATAGTTTGCCGGCTGAGTCGCATGATATTGAATCATAATGTAATTTTAAATGAAAACTTAAGACCCACCTTTTTCGAGTAGGCTACAACCTTTTTCTTATTTATTTATTAACCCATTGACTCCTGTGCTGGCCGCATCCAGCCGTAAAAAAGCATGCGAGGACAATTGCCTTTCCTACCCTCCCTGAAGACATTTTGGTTCTATTGTCCTATTGTTGTTAAGGACAAATAAACCAATGAGAATGGACTTTCTGAGTATATTTTCAGAGGACTTAAGGGCTCCTAGAAAGATGGTCTTTGTCTTAAAGTGCCCCTGTGATCAAAAAAATCACTTCCTTTTTTTCTTGAGATTCTGAAAGTGTGTCTGCTTAACACTTGACTGGCAAAATTCTGACCTTTCATTTTTATCCAAAGGCTGTTTACTTTGAGCGTAAGTTTTGGATTTCACGGACCGCCATTACTCACGTTCAAACCTGACCGATTTGACCTCAGAGGGTTGGATCCGGGAAAAGTGACGTCAAAGGCTCACCAGCTTAAAATGTCAGCATGTGAACGCAGCTTATTATGTATGCAAAGTGCTAGTTTAAAAGTGTGAAAGCCCAAAACTCCCGTGCTGCATATTAATTCTGCAGTGTACACACGCATTGCATTCTTAAACTAGTGAGCCTTTGACGTCATTTTCTCCTCGATCCAGCTCTCTCAAGAACTTAGATTTAGTAATGGCGGATCATTAAATAGGACAGTTCCAGTTAAAATAAACAGGTGCCTTTTTTAAATCAAGGATTAAAACTCGGGTCACTTAGTGTTTAGTTAACATAGTTTTGAAATCCAAAGAAAAAAAATTATTTATTTTTTGTCACAGGGGCACTTTAAGATCACGCGCTTCAAAAAGTGCTAAGCAGTTTAACATAAATATCGACTATGACTGACAAATTTCAAAACCAACTCACAAACTCTAATACAGGAAAATTGCCCCCAAATCAAATTCCTGCAATGATAATTTGTTCATTACATTTGTACTCTATTAGGTATACAATAAGTTCTTTATCCATCTTGTTCAAACTCCCATGGACAGAGTTCTGTGTCATCAGACGAAACCGGTCGGAGAGAACGAATAAAGGCAAGTTGACAGGATCTGTTGCTGGATGGTGTTGCCTCCACTAGGTACTTGTTTAAAAAAAGTGTCCACGAGCGGAAGCCACAATGTTTTCAGTCAACACTTCCGATTGCTCCGGATTCAAGTAAGAACAATAAGCTGCCTTTGAAGCTTTAGGCAAAAGGGCGTGACAGGCAGAATCTGCGGAAAGGACCCGAAGGCAGCTGAAGAGGTCACCAAGCATCCAAAATAATGGATCAATGACCACTTTCATATGGTTGCGCGAAAAACGGGAAACCAATGTTTTTTCAATACCTTTTCCCTTAGTACGTCTGATCAGACGTACTAAGGGAAAAGGTATTGAAAAAACATTGGTTTCCCGTTTTTCGCGCAACCATATGAAAGTGGTCATTGATCCATTATTTTGGATGCTTGGTGACCTCTTCAGCTGCCTTCGGGTCCTTTCCGCAGATTCTGCCTGTCACGCCCTTTTGCCTAACGATTCAAAGGCAGCTTATTGTTCTTACTTGAATCCGGAGCAATCGGAAGTGTTGACTGAAAACATTGTGGCTTCCGCTCGTGGACACTTTTTTTAAACAAGTACCTAGTGGAGGCAACACCATCCAGCAACAGATCCTGTCAACTTGGCTTTATTCGTTCTCTCCGACCGGTTTCGTCTGATGACACAGAACTCTGTCCATGGGAGTTTGAACAAGGATGGATAAAGGAACTGTTATTGTATACCTTAATAGAGTACAAATGTAATGACACAATATCATTTGCAGGAATTTGATATGGGGGGCAATTACTTCCTGTATTAGAGTTTGGGACGTTGGTTTTGAAATTGTCATGTCATAGTCGATATTTAGGGTTAAACTGCTTAGGCACTTTGTTGAAGCGCGTGATCCTTAAAACGTGCCCCTGTGACAAAAAAATAAATAATTTTTTTTCTTTGGATTTCAAAACTATGGTTAACTAAACACTAAGTTGACACTGAGTTTTAATCCTGATTTAAAAAAGGCACCTGTTTATTTTAAAACTGTGAAACTGTCCTATTTTAATTGATCCGGCCATTACTTAAATCTAAGTTCTTGAGATGAGCTGGATCGAGGAGGAAAATGGACGTCAAAAGGGCTCACTAGTTTAAGATGGCACTGCGGCTATGTGATACACTGCCAGAATTAATAGGCAGCACCGGGAAGAGTTTTCGGACGCTTTCACACTTTATAAGACTAGCACTTTGCTATTACTAATACAGCTGCGTTCACATGCTGACAGTTTTAAGCTGGTGAGCCTTTTGACGCCCCCTTTTCCCCGGATCCAACCCTCTGAGGTCAAATCGGTCAGGTTTGACACGTGAGTAAATGGCGGGGTCCGTGCAATCCAAAACGTACGGCTTCAAAGTAACCAGCCCTTTGGAGATCAAAATGAAAGGGTCAGAATTGTGCCCAGTCAAGTGTTAAGCAGACACACTTTTCGGCAGAATCTCAAGAAAAAAAGGAAGTGATTTTTTTTTGATCACCAGGGGCCACTTTAAGAGACACGACCATCTTTGCTAGGAGCCCTTGACGTCCCTCCTGAAAATATACTCGAGAAAGGTCCATGCTCATTGGTTCTATTGTGTCTTAACAACAATAGGACAATGAGGAACTCAAAATTTGTCCTTCAGGGAGAGTGTAGGAAAAGGCAATTGTCCTCGCATGCTCTTTTTTTTTTATACGGCTGGATGCGGCCCAGCACAGATAGAGTCAATGGGTATAACTACAATAAAGAAGAAATAGGGTTGTAGCCTCCTCGACAAAAAAAGGATTTGGGGTCTTAAGTTTTCAAATTTAAAAATTGACATTATGACTTTCATATATCATGCGACTCCAGGCCGGCAAACTATTTCCACAGACATGTATGCCTGACAGACGCACGGACGTATATTCCGGCTGGTCCACTCGGTTCCGCCAAAAATAACGTCTGCGAACTCGAGTCAAAGATTGATTTCCGTGACGTCAAAACTTTTGTTTTGCTGTTGACCATTAAAATTCACCGATAGAATATGATACTCGCATACACGCGCGACGCCGCGGGAGCCGGTTGATAGATTTTAGAATCATGGAAGTGTGTGTTCCGCAATGTAGCTATGAGCGCCATCGAAACACCGAGAGATTTTAAACTTCCGAGGTTTGTTTTGCTTTGCAAAGGGGCGGCAAAAAGTTTCCGAGTGAAGGAAAAGGTATAAAGGTGTTTGGAAAAAAAAAAAAAAAATACAGTGGCTATTCACTGACTGCATTTCTGCGTTACAACTGAAGTCGATGCTATCCGTTTGTATCATCAAAGCACGACAGGCTTTCGCGACGTGAATGGTGGACATATCTGTGACCTGATGCAGTTTAGCTCTTAAGCATAAGATCGTCTTAGTTTTACCTTTCCCTATGGAAAGGTGGTTCTCTCTGTAGATATTTCTCCCAGCAAATTGGTTGTATTCTCCTATTTGTGCTACATTTGTATAAAGTAACATACAGGCTCCGCAAAACGTTAGCACTCTTTAGGTGAATTATGGGCCTTGCGGATCGGCTCACTGGAAAAAATTTATTTTCTCAGTGGAGCCGGTAAGTATGAATCTCAACTGCCGTTGTGTTCTTTTACTTCTCTGCTGGCAATTTTTATTTAAGTTTTATTGGCTCATTTATGTGCAACTATTGAATCGGTCGGATCTGGGCAAGTGGCCTTCGATTCTCTATTACGCGTGACCATTTTGCGTTTATTAGCCTTGTGGTGACCATTAACAGGATAATCTTTCATGATGTTTCCTTGAATCACGGGACCGAAACAACGATTACGAATGTTCGTTCTCCACGAGTTTAATTCCCACGACAAGAATTACACAATTAGGGCCAAAGCCTGAGAATACAACAGACTTTCCCACACTCCAGCTGAAGATTCACAAAAACATCGGCCCATGCGATTCAAAAAACAAATCGCAAGGCTTGCCTGCTTGGTGCTTATTGAGAGGCTACCAAACCGGAAAACTTCGCCTGAACGCCTCCTTTGCTAAATTTTTTAACACGCGTTTTGCGAGAGCTCCACGAAACGCGATCTCCTGTATGTTACCATTCTTCCAGATATGCAAGGTGAAATGTGATTTGGTTTTTGAGCGACTGACGTCACGGACATCGTTCTCGTGGCTACGAGGTTCGCAGACGGTTTGATTTTCGGCGGGAGACAACCTACAGCTCGCAAATACGTTCTGCGTTCGCAGGCTAACAGACATGGCCACAGCAGCAATAAGAAAGGACTGGTGCACTAAGGATACATCGTAGTTCTTGCTGCTCTTCTTTTGTAGCTTTAAAACCTGATCTAACGACAATTTTATCACACCTGAGATAAAGACAAAATAAGTAAGGTAATATAACGATTTGAATATAACATTTCCAACTCTAACTTTACTGGAGTCCATACAAGGACTAGATATAAACTTTCCATAATAAATGGAGATTAAACTCATACTAATAAATACAAACAGAGGTGTACTAAAGTTCTAATGATCGTATCCAGACCTGACACAAGTTTGAATTTTCTAATAGTATATCTACAACCGCTATGAAAGATTGGAAAAGTTCTACCGCGTTAGGGAGTTCTGAACAATGCGTGTTAATTAAAACACATTCAAAATTGGTCATCTAAAACCAAAGAGTTATGGAATTATTTAGGGAGCAAAAAATCCGCTCCTGTTCAAACGGTAGCTCCAGGGTAAAGTCATGGTAAGGAAAAAAAGCCTACATGGCTGGAAAATTGCCCCCATATTTTTGAGCTGTAGGCTATGAAGACAGAGACGAGGGCGAGCTGCAAAGGACACCCAGTTCAGCACTCTGGATAAAGCACACTATAGTAAGGCTCACAAAGATGAATGCACCAAGACCGGAAATGCCACACCAAGGAAGTAAGTCTGGCTTTTTTAAATAAACTGGTACAAGCTTTTTGTGGGAGCAAGCCATGTATGAAACGAA
>JAHPZR010032257.1:0-36605 GCA_019787425.1 Platygyra sinensis | reverse complement strand
ATTTTGGCTAGTGGTTTTTGCACTTCACTAGCCATTTTGGCTAGTAAAATTTTGTGAGTACTGGAGGCCCAGAGGAAACGAATATTATTAAGTTAATTTCAAATTTTTCACAAAACAAGATTGATTCAAAGCGTGCAGAATTTAAAATATTGGCCGCCAGTGTTAGGGAGTTGAGAATGCCACAACTAAGTAAACTGTAGCAGCTTTAAGAAGGCCCAGACTAAAGATGGCTGTCCATAACACAACACGAGGCCAAGACATTCGCGCCCATATACAAAACACATTGCCGCAAGCGGGCTGTAAAAACAAGCAACATTTTTAAATTACTAAAATGGGAAAGAATGATCAACTTTTCTGTTTGTTTTTTTCCTTCGTCAAGAGCAATGAACAACAAATAAGCTGCTGATTAGTCATGAGTGAAATCATGCGGAACTCAAGGGATCATTGGGTCCTTACCATTTAACGAAAAACTCTGGGAATTTCAGTTGAAAGTCAAATGGAACAGTAATTTTTCGGAAAATCCGTTTGGAAATTTTTGACTACCTCCAGAGGTGGTCTTCATTTTCCATTTGGAACTTATGGAACAGCAGAAATTTCCTCACCATTTGCTCAACTTTCCAGTTTCCAGTCTCTCATCAGCCCAAAACAGTGTAGTTATATTTTCACTGGGGTACCGGCAAACAATGCCCAGGCTAAGATAAGATATCAGAGTATCAGCTTGAGGCGATTGGAAGCGGGTAGCTCCTGGCTGGCATGGAAAGAGGGTACGTTTTATCCCTGCCGGGAGGAGGGTGGGGCAAAGCGAAGTAGGCAACATTGCATTCGAAGGCAGAACACAGAGAAGCAAGACCTGAAGTCCTGATAACTAACTAGAGGAATGAGGTTATGCAATACATCCCCACAGACTCAGAACTGCATGCTGAATACGTGAGAACAGGGATAAAGGGGCATTGTGTACTAGTCCCCCAGGGAAAATAATTATGGGAAATCGAATTGCAAATGATAAGAGCCATTTTGTTTGGTTGCCTTAGCTAATTTTGGAAAAACCCTTACCATTATCCAACAGTCGTCCCAATCGGTTTCTTATGACAAATGGTAAGCACACCATGTCCATGTTTCATGCGGGCAGCATCTGGAGGTCACGTATACTGTCTTTGAAAAATTCAAAAATTGCTGTTCGAAAATGCGAATGATGCCTAAAGTATACAATTTATTGATGCCTATGTTTGCAACTTGTAAATAAGCTAAGATGGAACGAATTACTGTATTCATGAGAAATCGTGCATCAGGATTTTGAAAGAAAGGAATCTTTTGCGACAGCAAGTTACGAAGTTCTAAGAGAAATTCTCAAAAACTTTGTTTTCGTTGTTGCACGACGCCTATAATTTGTTTGACAGTAGGTCCACATAAGCCTCTGGCTGCGCCTAATCTAACCTACTACACCAAATAAAGTATGTATGTGTATGTATGTATAACATCGATGCCTACAGTACTATGCTTGCAACGTTTGAGTTTAAGTGTCCAAACGAATAATTTAGCTCATGAAAATTGTGGATCTGTAATTTGAAAGAAAATAATGTTTTTCGGTGGCGCCAGTTGCGAAGTTTTGACAGCGGTTCTGTGAGAATCAAGGACATGAAAACTTTGTTCTTGTCAGTTGTTCATACAAAGCATATTGCAAGCTACACAGGCTAGCATTAATTTTACTTGACTTGATACAATGATGGATATTAGAGTATCTGGCTAGTGAAAAATTTGTTTTGGCTAGTGAATCAAAGCTGTCACTAGCCAGTGGGCTAGCAAGCTGAAAAGTTAGTCTCGAGCCCTGTCTTCATATTTTGCCAGGAGATACCCTTTGGTGAACTATTTTCGAAAATGAAACCAAAACTTGCCTGAGTTTTTGATTTCGAGAAATCCAACAAAAAGTAGAATTGCGGTTTTAGCTCTGCTGCCGGCATGAAATTTAGCTGAAAACTTGTGCATATTCACATCGCTCTCAGTGAACGACGACTCGATGTAGTTAAATTATCTGTTATATGTCTATTTGGCATCTCGAAAGCAACACAAATCTGTAAAAATATTGCCAAGAAGTGCACTTTCACTTCGGAACAGAAGTACCCAAAGATTGCTAGTTTTTGCACTTTGAAAAAACCCTAAAAATGAGGCATTTTTGAAGGCGATTTTCGTTCCTTGGAACATGGAAATTTAAATGAAAAATATATTTTTGGGAAGCCCTTTTATTGTTTTACAGCATATAAAAAATTCAGCTTGGGCAATTGAAACGCCGCATGATACGAAATGTATAAAAAAAAGAGGCTTTTTACGCGTAATTTACATTTACAATTACCATGGTCACGCAAGCACAAGTTCGTTTAGTTTATTGAACTAATTTATTCAGTTGATGTTCGATCAGAAATTCTCATGTCCCCGCACCACGAAAACTGTCAACATGGAAAAGGAGCTGAAACAGGGATCATTTGATAATTAATTCGAATTATCGATATCTATATTATCTAATGATGAACAAACACTGATAACGGCAAAGGTCAAGTGTTATATCACTATCCACGCAAGCGCCTATATCGCCAAAGTTTAATAAGTTTTTTTTGTTTGTCCAGAAAAACCGTATGCTGCAAAGAACTTTGGAACGGCCAAAGTTTTTTTTTTTGAAGAAACGCTCATTCTTTGGTAGGTGGGATGGGAAAAAGAAACGAAACTTTCACAAACATACTCCGAAAGGTCAGGTGTCATGTCACGTTTTCTGCTTGAGGTTATTATTTTTGTCAACAACATAGGAACTGATATGAACGAGTGGAAACAGTATTCGGTGAACAAGTGGAAAGAAGTAAAAGTGGAACCAGAGTCAACGAAATATTTGTTTCGTTTACTTGTTTTTTTTTTCAACATTTGACTCAGGTCTACATAGGCACGTTTACAAATCCTTTGAGATGATGTGCCGTGCAGTTATTCCTCAAGGACCAAATGTAAACATCTGTCGCCAAAGTTAAGGACCAGAACAAATTGTATGTTCCAAAGAACTTTAAATACCATTTTAGAGCTTTTTGAACGTTAGCCCTATTCTAGAAAGGAAAAAAACAATAACACAAAATAAACTGTCAATTGTCGAGCACCATCTCACGTTTCCTGCTAGCTATTATTGCCAACAACGTGGAAACGACACGCATATTCTCAATTGACGTAGATAAATGGAAGGAGTAAACTGAAGTGGAACCCGCAGAATCAACGCTATTTTCTTTATCTTGGTGTTTTTTTTTAC
This sequence comes from Platygyra sinensis, assembly GCA_019787425.1. Lineage (NCBI taxonomy): Eukaryota > Metazoa > Cnidaria > Anthozoa > Scleractinia > Merulinidae > Platygyra > Platygyra sinensis. Next base: position 33,328 of record JAHPZR010032257.1, on the reverse strand, counting down.
TTAACATTTGATTTCCCAAAGAACCAAATGCACTTCCGATGCAGTTTATTTCTGAACACTGACGTAACCACTAAAAAAAACCAAATCAATTGCCTTTTTTAGAAGATTCACGCAAGATAAAATCTTCTATCACTTTCGAGCTTCTCTCAGATCACTGATAGATATAGATGACATCAATATCGTGTTCGTTTTCTACGCTGGTAAACCAAAACTCCAGCTGTGGTCAGACTGCCACTTCAGCAAGTTGTATTTCTCTCGGCGAATGCCAAAGAGATGTTTCTTATCACCTAAGTTTCCTAAACTTACGTATTTGGCGACACCAATACAGACAGCGAGATGAAATTAATCCTCGCTCGCGCAGGTGAGCAGGCATCGACTTTTGTAACATTTTTCATTAATCTTATTTATTACATAAACATCAGTGTTTTATTAGGATTTCTGCCACTGAGAAAATCCATATATTTTCACATGTAAAATTACGATAATTTCACATGTAAAAATATCATTTACATTTATCCATTCAATAAACCTGAAGAAGGCTGGTGTTGGCCAGCCCAAATATTGTAACAACGTCTATGTCCACGTTGTCTTGACCAACCTTTGCAGTATATTTTCTATTTTTAAAGTTTCTTGGTCTGGTCACGATCTATTTTGATCCAACTTAGAGCAAGTTTTGATCGTACACGGTTTCTGCAGTGGTTTAATCCTTAAAAAGTTATAGTTTTCAAAACCGTCGATCTGGATTGATCCGATCCCCTTGCATTTTATAATGGGCATTGACATCAACACATGGAGAATGCACATTGGACTTTTTACTAAGTCTATCTATCGCAGGACTGGCATGACTTCCCGTCCAATCCAAACCTACAAACGGGATATTACAAGATCTCTGGCTACTGTGGTTAATGTTACACATCACGTAGCCTTTTTATGTCATTTCCGGTGAATATAAAGATCTGTAAGCAGCATTTATCCATTCAATAAACCTGAAGAAGGCTGGTGTTGGCCAGCCGAAATATTGTATTAAATATTTTTAAAGTTTCTTGGTCTGGTCACGATCTATTTTGATCCAACGTAGAGCAAGTTTTGATCGTACACGGTTTCTGCAGTGGTTTAATCCTTAAAAAGTTATGGTTACCATAGTTACTAAAATGATCACCATTGCTATGGTTCCATAATCCCTTAAAAAGTACTTAGATATGTTGCTGTATGATCAATACATCATCGGTGCCTCCTCGGAAATCTTCGGAAATCTTCGGAAATCTTCGGAAAATCTCCGGAAAATGTTCGGAAACGTTCGCCTTACCTTCGGAACAATTTTGGAAAATCTTCGGAAATCTTCGGAAAGCGGTCGGAAATCTTCGGAAATTCGTCAAAAATGTCGTCATTAGTATGTTTATGTAATAAACAGAATAATACATGGGCGCTTGGAGATATGGAATTTATCTTCTCGTGTTCACATTCGATATCTCACTCGTTCGCTGCGCTCACTCGTTCAATATCGATGTGAACACTCGAAGATAAATTCCATATCTCCGCGCGCCCATGTATTATTCTCTATTTTATAAATACTAAAAACGTTAAGTCTGGGCTCTTTTTTATTTTTTGTCGACTTGGGGTTTTAAGGTCGGCACACACGATGGGACTAGTCCCTGCGACTTGTTGCAGGGACTAGTCCCATCGTGTGTATCGTCGCTAGATAACAGATATCGATTATTTGAATTGATGTTCAGCTTTAAAAAAAATAACATTAAACCGTTGCAAAGCCCTTTGCAGCATACGGCTTTTCTAAACGAACAAAAAAATCCTTAAATTTGCCGACACAGGTTTACGACCGTTTACTTCAATACGTGTGCCAGCGTGGATATGACACGACACTTGACCTTTCAAAATTATTAGTGTTTGCTCATCGTTAGATAAAGGAAATAAATAATTTAAATTGATGTTCACCTGTAAAGCAAAATAATTTAAACCGTTGCAAAGCTCTTTACAGCATACGGTTTTTTTTTCTGCACAAAGAAAAAACATCCTTTACACAGGTTTATACTTCAACGCTTGTGCTTGCGTGGATATGACATGACACTTGACCTTTCCGTATTGTTACCATCACTAGTGTTTGCTCGTCGCTAGATAATAAATATCGATAATTTGAATTGATTCTCAGCTCCTTTCCATGTTAACACAACTTAACGCTGTGTGGGAACATGATAATTTTCGATCGAACAAGAAATACATAAATTAGTTCAATAAACTCCACGAACTTGTGCTTGCGTGACCATGGTAATTGTAATGTAAATTACGCGTGAAAAGCCTTTTTTGTACATTTCATATCATGCGGCGTTTCAATTGCCCAAGCTGAATTTTTTATATGTTGTAAAACAATAAAAGGGCTTCCCAAAAATATATTTTTCATTTTAAATTTCCATGTACCAAGGAACGAAAATCGCCTTCAAAAATGCCCCATTTTTAGGGTTTTTTCAAAGTGCAAAAACTAGCAATCTTTGGGTACTTCTGTTCCGAGGTGAAAGTGCACTTCTTGGCAATATTTTTACAGATTTGTGTTGCTTTCGAGATGCCAAATAGACATGTAACAGATAATTTAACTACATCGAGTCGTCGTTCACTGAGAGCGATGTGAATATGCACAAGTTTTCAGCTAAATTTCATGCCGGCAGCAGAGCTAAAACCGCAATTCTACTTTTTGTTGGATTTCTCGAAATCAAAAACTCTCAGGCAAGTTTTGGTTTCATTTTCGAAAATAGTTCACCAAAGGGTATCTCCTGGCAAAATATGAAGAAATCTGTAATTTGAGTTTTGAAATTAAATTCTCGATATTTTCAGTCCCCTCGTCTTTAATTTCTGCTGAATATGTTCTGTCAAGGTTCCAAACTCCCATTGATATAGTATAAATGGTTTTTCAAAAAAAAATTATGTTAACGGTTATACTTTTGAAAGTGTATGTTGACTAGCATAGGAGACGTCAAGGTTATAAAATGCACGTTTTTAATATGTTTATCACCGCTGTCTGTGTTATGACTGCTATATTTTTAATCAAGCTACGATGACCGGAGACTAAGTGAAAGTTTCTTACGAAACACTTAATTTAAGTCGTATGTATCTTGTTTCAAAATATAGGAACAACTATTAAACAACTCGCAAAACCTGATTAACTTTTTTATCTTCCAGAGTGAATTTGAAAACAATGACGACAGAGCCAACTTGTTTGATCCTGATGGTTTGCTGTATTTCCCAGTGTTTTTTACATGCTTGGGAGTGACCGCGTTGTTAATGATGATTGGCGGGGCCTGGGACGTGTACCGTAGATTTAACTGCCTTGGATCTTGGAGAGGTTTGTTTGACCAGTAATAATACTGCTACCTTAAATACGTGCTTCTGATTTGCTGGAAGTGGGTAAAAATGGATTGCGTTGGAACTTAGAAGAAAAGAACTCAAGAAACGGCGTCGCCTCCTGTTTTGAGTTGGGCTCATTCAGAAACACCGAAAACCAGTGACCATAAAAGGTGCTGTGTTAACAACGATACGTACACAACACGTGTTGAATTTTTTCCCGATGTTTGTGACGTTGTTCTATGCACGATTTCGCTGTGGTAACAGAAAAAGTATCAAAAATTGAAAAACGACCTCTGGCTGAAACTGTTAGAAAATTTCAATTTTTGAATGCTTGAATACAGTCTTTGACGGGTAAAATGTAAAATCAAGAAGCTAGGAAAAAGAAAAAAATTAATGCTGGTGCAGGGTTACGTGAAATTCGACTGTATTCATCCTCGAGCTCTGCGGAGGAGAAGTAACAAACGTGTAAAATAGTGCCTAATACTTAATTGTTGAGTTATTTTTTTGGTAAAAAAATACCTCATAGTTGGCGCGTCGGGTAAGGTATAGAGGGGTCAATAGATGGGTGAATGGGTGAGTGGGTGAGTGGGTGAGTGAGTGAGTGGGTGAGTGGGTGAGTGGGTGAGTGGGGAGTGGGTGAGTGAGTGAGTGAGTGAGTGACAGAGAGAGAGATGTATGCATTTCACGGCAATCAGATTAGATCTATAATAAACAGCCAATCAAATTTCATGTGGTTTTTTTGCAGATACATGTAACATGATATTTTTATTTGTTAGTTTCAAATGGTAACTTGACACTTTTTTTTTTCAAGGTCAGAATAAACTGGCAAACAAGAGGCCAATCTAGCGGCACGTCGAGAAAATTTTAATATTCGCATTAATAGCAATTGTTTAAAACGGGAACTTTTAGCGGAGATTTTCTTTAAGTTAAGGTTTGTGGTATTCCTGAAGACTCCTGGCGACGAGTTAAACCGCAAATGAATTTGATTAGACTTTGAGGTGACATATATAGTGGTTGCACGCTTCGCCAAATACAGTCTCAAGGTGGCAAAAAAAACCCTCAGGCGTTGGGAAGGGTAATGTGACAGGGTAACGTCCCAAACTCTGCAGATTTCGTGGCGTCTTATAAAATTGTACACTTTTTCACGTGTCTGGTTGCTTCAAGTTCAGGGTTACCTTTCATAACGTCTTCTTGGTTTTGATATCGATATTAATTTGAAATGGTTTCGTGGAATATCAAAACCGAAAAAAATATATGGCCATTGTTGGCATCAGAACATGCTAAATTGGATCTTGTTATAAACTGAGTTAAATTCAATTATACGTTGACCAGTAAAAACGTGACAATCTAACTTTTGACAACAACATTTCTAACTTGATACTGTTGTTTTTTCTCGTAAAGTTATACAACATGATTCCCTTATTTTCTCGAAAAATTAAGGGCGATGTGCTTTTTCTTCACTGCTGTAGATAAATGCCTAATACAAAATGGAAGAAGAAATATTTTTTCAAAACACTAATTATCATTTCACGGATAAACAAAAACTAATCTAATTATCAGATAATCACATCTGACCACAGGTCGAGTCACGGAACAGCACGTTCTTTTTCTGTTGCCACCTTTGCCGTCAAAAACCACTTCAAATTATGAAAGGCGTTTCAGCGAGAACTTACAGTAGGAACTATTCAACGACTGACTTTGGAAAGCTGGTACACTAACTCACAACAATAGCCTCTTAAGAGATGTCAACAAGTACAGGTGCCTTACAAACGACTTATCCAAGACGAAAACGAAACCGACAAACGGACTTCTAAAAACTAACAATAAATGGATCGAAACCGACCAATGACATATAACAAACAACACGAATCTTGCTGCCAATACCATTAAGGCTTTACTGACCAATCACTTTTAACGGACCAGACTGGTGACACCATCGACTGACAAGCATTATTCACTACCTCCAGGTACTTGTTATTCACAAAAAAATAACTCTTGCACGCCTTGCGTGCCTATGGAACGAGTAGTGTACAATCAACAAAAAACGCCGTTGTTCTTGGAGTCTTGACACTCTACTCTTATCACCAGCGCTGTAAATAAACCCAGCTTTTCTTTAAGGCTTACTTGCTCTAGTTACAACCGTCAGGGACCTAAACAAGTCTTTAAAAGAATCATTTTGTTTATTTTTAGTCATTATTTTACTTCGACAAATTAAGCAGAACGACTGCCTTAAATTCAGTACTTTTGGTATCTTTTGAGGTCTTACACAAGTGTAAATAAACTCAGCTTTTCTCTAAGGCTTATTAGCTTTAGTTACAGTCCTCAGGGACCTAAAGAAATCTTTAAAAGAATCATTTTGTTTAGTTTTAGTCATTATTTTACTTCGACGAAGAAAGCACAAAGACTACCATGGCATTCAGTACTTTTCGTATCTTTTGAGGTCTTACACAAGTGGGTTTTTTAAGAGTCTTATCTCAAATACTGACCACCCAAGCAGTAGTGATATATAACATTATGTTACTTACAGGGCGACCGGATGTTCTGTCAATTTCTCTTACGAAAGCCAATCTTGACAAGTACAGCGTAAGTCATGAGAAGCTGCAAGATCTTGAGAACAGGATCCAAGAACTCAACCAAACGTTTTATGATTTTATCAAGAATAGCAAACAAGGCAGGATCTTCACAGGAGATTACAAGGAAACACATTATACCCTGTGAACCGTACACCAAACTGAATCTCAGTTACATTAAGTAGATCGTCAGGTATGAAAATTAGAGTATATTCAATACGACCAGTTAACGGTAACGATAACGATGGTTAGAGAGAGAGAGAGGGATTGAGATGCGATACGAGAAAAAAACATAGCGTAATGTGAAATAGCATAAATTAAGAAAGATTAAGTAAGATATACATCTAGAATAAGATAATAACCAGGTACTCTTCCTTCGTTGCATAAAATACCATATTGATTTAAGCAATAGACTACAACTTTCTATGGTTTATAGGCTTATAAACCACTTGGGATGTTGGTAGAACACTCGAAGAATTCGTAAATCACGAGCAGGCGACTGACTTACGAATTCTTCGAGTGTTCTACCAACATTCCAAGTGGTTTATCAGCCTATAATTCAGAAGACGCGCGATTTGTCCATGACTTTACCAGCACAATAAACCATGGCTGATTGACCAATCAGAGCGCGTGCATTGATTTGGTATTCATATAAAAAAGAATAATGTACAACAAGAGAGGATGAACTATAACAGAGTTAATCCCCCATTAGAGGGATGCTACTAAAGCGGAGAATGGGAAATGGGAAATAAAAAAATTGGAAATTAATGTTTTTTACATTAACTTCTTATAATGTGGAATAATCTTTTTCAGCGGCAATTATCACCCACGATTTATATTTGAAACGTTCTGTGCAACTGAAAATAAGAGGATATAGGCTGTGTTTTCACTAGGTAGATTAACTAGCTGAACATTCTTCCTAGGTGTTTGTTTACAGACCGACATTAGCTAGTTAAACATGACATCTGTTTTTACTGGGAAATTTTAAGCCACTAATAACTCGGAAGATTCAAATTACAACTCTACGAAACTTTCAAAAATGGCGGGAGAAGAAGGGCTTTCAATGAGTTCACCGTACTGATTCTTGCTATATTTCTGCGAAAGAGAAGGCGTTTCGTTCAGAGATTGCGACTAACGTCTCGCTTTCGCTGCCCGGGACTGAGCTTGTCGAAGGTGAGGCATGTGGCGTAGGAACTTGGTATGAAAGAACTGCTGGTGGCACGTAATGCGGGAATTCAATTGATATTGCATGCCGATGCTGTGAAACAGCGTCCAACGGGTCCGGAGGAATTGTAAAACGGCGAAAAAATTGGGAAGTGTTTTGCAATTCGTCAGCCATGTTTACAAGCATACAAGGTTTTGTTTCGAAAGAACCACGAAGCGAGCGTCTGGAAAATAATTTTGCCAGATTGTTTGGCAGGCATCTGTCACTACACGCGATGCAATTGGCTGCGGTATTCGTCGGGACAAGTTAAACCATCTTGCGAGGTAGTATAACTCTGCGTGAGTTTCCTGTCGTAAAGGCGAGAAAACCCGTTGTTTTTCCCTGTGAAAACAGTTGACATTTTTAACTCGCTAAACACTAGACAAAGTGTTTTCACTGTATTTCCGGACTTTTCTGATTTTCTCTAGTGAAAACACAACCATAATAACTCTTTTCGTTATTTCACTGTACCAGACTCCTGACTATATACCTGAAGCTAAGAAAGTATTGAAAAGAATATTAACTAATTTGTCGGGCGTTCTGTCGCACGCTAAGAACACGAATAAGATATTGTGAGTGTCAGCAAAGGCCGAGAAGGAAGTAAGCGCTAGCAGGGAACCCGGATTTAGTAAGTTCACTGAATGGTTGCATCAAGCACGATCATTGATTTATGCAAATTACCACTTGAAACCTGTCAAATCATTATCGCCCGTCTAGTGGTTGTGAAAGTATTATATTTCTTGTTTAAATGACTTTATAGTTTTGCTGAAGCCACTAGTTTGCTGAGTGAGGCTAGTAAATTGTCTGAAAATAAAATGGCAGTTGTACTAAACTGGGTAAAACAGCTGGCTTGTTTTTCACCTAGGAGTTGAGCATTTATCTGGGTTCGGGAAAGTTCCGGTACCTGTAGGTACGACGCCTAGGAAACTCCTCTTAGTTTTATTGACGTATAAGTGTACATAAAAAAGCTTTTGAATTCCCCAATCCCCATTCCCTCTTTCCCGCTCCCCGTTTTTGCAACATCCCCCATTAGAGTCGTATTCTTAAGGTAATACCACTCAAGTTATTTTTAGACATGATGACTAGTTTTTCCGAGGATACTCTTACCATGTAAGCTGGGTAGATTTATCCTTTGGTGATAAACATGCTCTTAAAGCTTTTTGGACTGTCCACGTGAGAAACATTTGCGCAACAGGGTGGGCTATTTCTCGACCCTGCAGGGATTTTTAAAGTTAAGAGTGATCTAAAAATAACTTAATAAAAAGGAGTTTCTTTAGGTATGAAGCTATATGGATGGTTTATTTTCTTACCCTTCATGACCAAGGCACGCCGTTGTCACACCTTCTCGGCTATACTCCAGGATTTGTTTAAAATCGTCTTTTTTCACCAATTACGAGGTGCATAAAGACAGCCCTCGACAAACGGCAAAAGCTCCTTGGTCACTTGATAAACGACAGAACAGCGGATGACTGAAATGATTGTTTAAGGTTGCAGCTTACGGTAATGTAAGAAGCTACTGTAACCACATTGAAAAACTACATCAATATCATGATGGTACACGAAATCCTATAGTAATAATGTAATATATAGTCAATCTGAATATAAAATCTATTGTTAGCACACGCCTCTAGAGGCCAACTCAAGTCAGATGTCTAGATTTGGTTCATCTTGAGCGCTCACCGAGCTAGCCACATAATAATATGACAATATTAGACTACAAGTCGCCTTTCTACTGGACTTAGCTTATCACAAGAATACAAATATACAAACAAAGCTTAATAAAATAAAGTTGTTATAATTAAATTTAATAATTAAAATTAACATGATTAAAAGGCAAAAAAAAAACATCTTAGTTGTGTTTGAGGAACTTAGTAATTTTTTTCACCTTAGTTTTTTGTGTCATTTGATTTCTGTTTTTCCACCATAGTTAAGTTTTCGTCCACTTAAGTGGGTGTTTTTGCCCTCTTAGTTGTGTTTTAGCTCTCTTAGTTCTGTTTTTAGCCTTTTAGCTGTTCTTCTGCCCTCTTAGTAGTGTTTTTGCTCTCTTAGTTGTATTCTTGCTCTCTTAGTTCCTTGTATACGGCGGCTGAGCCCGCAGTATGTGTGGCAGTCAAAACTTAGCTGTCCTACCGAAACGACACGAAAATAGCCTTTTTCTTCGTCGCTAACTAAAACAAAGACAATGGTAAAGCTGCTTTGGCATCTTTTTATTATTAAGTACAGAATTCCGAGTTTAATTTGACGACAAACAGCACATTTCGTTCAGAATAAGACAACTATTATCCTACACGGCAACTATCGACGAACTACTATTTTTGGCGTCAAATTAGAAGCTTGGAGACAGAGGCCGGAGACAGACGATGTTTCATATTTTTCACTTTTTGCAATGTGATATGGTTTTGGGAATTGTAAATCCCCTTTCGTGAACATTTAATGCAATCTCTAATGAGAAAAGTTGCTTGATTTCAATGCTTTTCCTGTCAACTTACATTGACGTGAGGACAGTTAAGTTTTTCCCGCCTGCTGAATCCTGATTGGTCAATTCAAATTTCCCGCGTAAAAGCCGTATGCAAGGTTGTGTTTCGCATCTTAGTTGTGCTTTTTGCCGTATTAGTTGTGTTTTGCATCACAGTTGTGTTTTGCATCTTAGTTGTGTTTTTGCCCTATTAGTTGTGCTTTGCATCTTAGTTGTGTTTTTGCCCTATTAGTTGTGTTTTTAATCTTAGTTGTGTTTTTGCCCTCTTAGTTGTGTTTTGCATCTTAGTTGTGTTTTTGCCCTCTTAGTGCTGTTTTTGTCCTATTTGTTGTGTTTTTTCCGTATTAGTTGTGTTTTAGGCCTATTAGTTGTGTTTTGCATCTTAGCTGTGTTTTGCATTTTAGTTGTGTTTTGCCCTAATAGTTGCGTTTTGCATCTTCGTTGTGTTTTTGCCCTCTTGCTTGTGTTTTTGTCCTCTTAGTTGTGTTTTGCCCTATTAACTGTGTTTTGCATCTTAGCTGTGTTTTGCCCTCTTAGTTGTGTTTTTGCCCTCTTAGTTGTATTTTGCTCTCTTAATTGACTTTTTGCCCACTTAGTTGTGTTTTTGTCCTCTTAGTTGTGTTTTGCCCTATTAACTGTGTTTTGCATCTTAGTTGTGTTTTTGCTCTCTTAGTTGTGTTTTGCATCTTAGTTGTGTTTTTGCCCTCTTAGTTGTGTTTTTCATCTTAGTTGTGTTTTTGCCTATTAGTTGTGTTTTGCATCTTAGTCCTGTTTTGGTCCTATCAGTTGTGTTTTGCATCTTAGTTGTGTTTTGCCTTATTAGTTTTGTTTTGCATCTTAGTTATCTTTATGCCCCATTAGTTTTGTTTCGCATCTTAGTTGTGTTTTGCATCATAGTTGTGTTTTTGCATTATTAGTTGTCTTTTGCACCTTAAGGTCCGGATACACGGTGCAATAATGCGCGCAATATTGCGTGCAATGGCTGAATTGCATCGTGTATCCACCCCAAAATTTGTTGCGCGCAACACTGCGCGCAATATTGCAGCAGTAGAATTTCGTCCTACTTCTGCGACATTGCGCGCAACAAATTTCTTCGTGTATCCACCATCTGCAGCATTTCGTGCAATAGTGTGACGCAAATTTCAGTGTTCACCAATCAAATATCACATTCAAATTTAATCGCTGACCTACTTTTCGCCCGTGGTACGTTTCACGTAAAAAGATGGTTTGGACTGCAGAGGAGGAAAGTTCATTAATTGACTATTACAGAGGTAAGTAATCTTTTTTCCTAAGGTCTTTTCGTTTCCGTGTATATATATTTATATTTGGTTTTACGAAGGTACTATTAACTGAACGAATATTTATAATTTACAATTTTAAAGAAAACCGATGTCTATGGAACAAGGATTCGCCCCATTTTAAAACAATTTTAAAACAATTAATTATTCTGCTGAGCGACGCCATTTTGGATTGCGTGATGTAAAAATCATCGCATGAGAGCTTGGTAAACCGCTGATCAGGTATTGCGCGTAATGTTGCAAGAAATGTTGCGACCGTGTAGCCACGTCGAGTGACGGATGTTGCGCGCAATGTTGCACCGTGTATCCGGGCCTTTAGTTGTCTTTTGCTTCTTAGTTGTAGTTTGCATCTTAGTTGTGTTTTTGCCCTATTAGTTGTGTTTCGCATCTTAGTTGTGTTTTTGACATCTTAGTTGTCTTTTGCATCTTAGTTGTGTTTTTCCCTTATTAGTTGTGTTTTGCACCCTAGTTGTGTTTTCGCCCTATTAGTTGTGTTTTTCATCTTAGTTCTGCATCTCAGTTGTGTTTTTGCCCTCTTCTTTTTGTTTTTCCCTATTAGTTGTGTCCCCCCCCCCCCCCCCTTAGTTGTTTTTTGGATTTTTTAACTGTGTTTTACCCTCTTGGTTCTGTGTTTTTTGCTCTCTTACTTGTGTCTATGCCTTCTTAGTTGTCCTTTTGCCCCCTTTGTTGTGTTTTTTGCCATCTGGAATTTGTGCTTTTACTGCCTTTTAGTTTTGTTTTTTGCTCTCTCTAGTTGTGATGTTTCTCTCTTACTTTTGTTTTTGCGTTTTAAGGTCATTCCACTGAAATAGAACCTACACTGAGATTTTTCTCAAACTTTGCCAATTGATTGTTTATATTATAGAAACTTAAATTTTGAAATAAAAATGAGGGGTCCCCATGTTCGTTTAGGAGAAGCAGTAACTTGTTTATTCCATATAAATCCTTATAAAAGCACCATGATCGTAGTCACGATTGCTTGTTAAATTCACGTTTCTGACGATTGTTTTTTGCTCAACACTGAGAATTGGCCCATATTTATTTTACATAGAGAAATTTACTACACAATTCAAAACAACAGGAAAAAATGATAGGTCACCGTAGTCGTTTTCGAGAAAATGACGATTTACTTCTTTGGCGAGGTCCAGCCGCAAAGAGAAAGCCGCCAATTTCTAATGCGCGCGCGCTAATCACGCATAAAATTATGCGCAGTAGAGATGCGCAATGCAATACTGGGGAATGACCTTAAGGACGTTCGCGCCCAAAAACTTCCCACGCACAGATTTTTTTAAAACTTTGTCTGCCGCTAGAAAATGATAAGATTAGATTAAAAACGTAAAAAAAATCGGGGGTCACCGAACTCGTTTTGAAGATAAGGCGTATCACAGACCATAGCATTTCTAGGATTTCCAGTTACTCGAGGCGATTCTGGCCGGATTCATTACTATCGGCATATAGTTAAGTTGAAGAATCATATCTAAGTTATGTGTATTTAACACAGCATATATAGGCCTATTTGATAGATCTTTACTACATATGTCATTAAATCAGCTAGAATTAGCCTTAAAATATACAACTTCTAAGTTACGCACACCTGTATCCATGTACTAATTCGACCCTATTGGAATAGTATATGAGAAATAATTGAAACTTCCCACGCACGGATTTTTTTTGGTTTTTTAGTATAATGGAAAGAATCAGAAAAGGAAGTGATCTGCCGAAAAAAACGTAGGAGTCACCGAGCATCCAATAAAAATATTCGCACACAAAGTTAATGCAAAGGCCATCAGCTCTATATTTTGTTGAGTTTTCGACTCGGTACGCGCGCTTGAAAATGACGTGGCACGCGCGTGAACAATGAATAGCGTGCGCACTAGAGATGCATGTTAGCTGTGATTTTGCTCTCATAGTTCGGTTACTGCCCCCTCAGTTGTGTCTTTGCCCTCTTAGTTTTTTTTCCCTCTTTGTTGTTTTTTGCCTTCTTAGTTTTTTTACTCTTTTATTTTTGCTTTTGCTCTCTTAGTTATGTTTTTGCATGCTAGTTGTGATTTTACCATTTTAGTTGTTTTTCTGCCTTCTTAGTTGTGTTTTTGCGCTTCAAGTTTTTTTTTGTTGTCTTTGTCGTCTTTTTGCTCTCTTGGTCGTGTTTTTGCCCTCTTAGTTGCATTTTTGCCCTTTTTAGTTGTGTTTTTGCTCTCTTAGTGTTGTTGTGTTCCCTTATTATTTGTTTTTCTGCCTTCTCAGTTGTGTACAGCGCCGCAAATGATCCCCGACCGCAAATGATCCCCAGACCGGAAATGATCCCCAAATTGGACCACAAATGATCCCGAGCCGCAAATGATCCCCGATCTGGACCGCAAATGATCCCGTTGGAAAACGAGGAATGGCATTGGAATTTGTTCCTCGGGTCGTGGTTTCAATTTTCAACATAAACAGAAGCAAGTCATAACTAACCATATTCTATATGACATACTGAAACGGCCATGATAAAGAGATCTCTGCGGAATGCCTTGCAATCGGCTTTTGTCTATATATAGCCATAACATTTCATAAAAATTTAACGGAAGCGAAAATTGCCAACCAATTAATAACGTCAGTTCAGTTACTCAATATCTAAATCAGTCGTGTCTTATTTCCTGGCCTGCACGTTTGGCCAAATCTTGGGTGCTACAGACTTTTCATGTGCGGTTTCCGGTTTTGGTCAGTCACGCGAAATGAAAAAACTTCTGTCATCGATGTTGAAAGTCAGTAGCGAGGAATTCTAACGGATATAGTTCATGGTTGTTGTGTGTAACCTATCCGTATCTTATGAAGGAAGACTTCTTTAGTATGAGAATCTTACACGGAAACAGCTTACGGCTGCCATTCTACTTCTATTTTGTAATGATATGCGGTTTTTCGGGTTTTCGCATTTTTCCCACGGGTAATGAAGGCACGTGTTAGATCGCTCTACACACTATGTAAGTTGACCAATCAGTGCTCCCGTCCAGAATTTCTGGCTGCAAGTGGCAGATACGAACTAAAAGTCAAACTGGCTTGTAGTGTTGGGGAGCAGCATTTCTGGCTTATTCGCAGAACTAAAAGGTCATGAACATGTCACGAACGCTGTTACTGTTGGTATTAACACTTGCTTTTGTATTCGTTTCTCGCATCTTCGGCGTAGTATAATGATGAGGATTTGAAATCAGATTATTTAACATGAAAATGGCATCCAAATTTATTCTACGAAAGATTTTTATGTCTAAGTTTAAGCTGTTATTGTTGTAGATGGTTGTTGAGAAATAGTATTGCTGTCTTCGAGCTTTGATTTTTCCAGTAATTTTGCAAAAGCCGGAATTCTCCGGAGAAAATAAGATGAATTTGTAGTAGTTTACCTCGTCACAAGATCTTTTCTTTATGTTTATCTAATTCATCGTTTTGTTGATGAAAACGAATAAATTTCAAAATAAAAAATTCCAGAAAATTAACAACAACAACAATAACAACAACAATAATTTTATTTGCATTTCCTTTTGAAGTAAGGTTACAAGAGATCTATATATATTTTCTTTTTTTATGTTAAGATGTTAAGTAATTTTGAGATTATATATAGTTTACGAAGGAAATGCCTAGTGCCAAAATGAACCCTAAGGTTTAACTCCATGCCATTCCTCTTTTTCTGGCGGGGATCATTTGGGGTCCACATCGGGATCATTTGCGGTCCAGTTTGGGGATCATTTGCGGTCGGGGATCATTTGCGGCACTGTACAGTTGTGTTTTTTGACGTCTCTAGTTGGATTTTTTCCCTCTTACTTTTTTTTTTGCTTTTTAAGTTGTGCTTTTTTTCTCTGCTAGTTGTGTTTTTCCCTTCTTAGTTGTGTTTTTGCCCTCTTAATTGTGTTCTTCTTCTTTTAGTTGTGTTTTTTGCCTCGTAGTTGTGTTTTTTTCTTCTCTGTTATGTTGTTATCCTTTTAATTGTGTTTTTGTCCACTTAGTTGTGTTTTTGCTTTCTTAGTTGTGTTTTTGCCCTCTTAAGTGTGTTTTTGCATCTTAGTTGTTTTTTTGCCCTTTAAGTTGTGTTTCTGCCCTCTTAGTTGTGTTTTTGCCCAACCACATTCAACACCTTTTTCTGGAAGAAACCAACTGAAGACAATGACTCTTTCCAATTCAGGTTATTTTATTCTGACAATGACTCTCCACCAAACCTGATAGCAAAATGGATCTTAACCACTCAGCATTAGGCTACACAATATAAAAGAAGAAAAGAAAACAATAACAAGGCAAATTAACTTCATTATACAAAACCTTATTACTAAATTGAAATTTAGCCTACATCTGATTTTATTTTTACATTCACCATAATCAATGGCTATATCTGAAAGGAGAAAAGAGATTTGATCAATCAACAGCACTGATGGTTATAAGTTTTCAATTTACTAAATACCCTTTCCCAACAGTACAACTTACCCCAGGGAACCTTTTTACCTTTTTCTAAACCTGAACTAAACCTAAAACTAGCCATGGAAAACCTTTTTACCCCTTTCCCAAACCTACAACTGACCCTACAAAGCCTTTTTACCCTTTTCCCAAACCTATAAGTAGCCTTTCACCATTTTCCAAACCGAAAAAACGAAACCTTTTTACCATTTTCGCCAACCCTACTACTTACCCCAATAAATCTTTTTACAAACCTATACATGAACAGTTAGCTCCAAGAAACCTACAACCCCAAAGACTCTTTTAAAATTTTTACTTTATTTCTTTATCTATCATTTATTTTATTATTTTTATTTATTTTGATTCATTTTATTTTATTTTTCTTTATGCTTTTCTTACCATTTCATACCTTTTAGCACTTATGGTTACTTCCAATTAACGTGTTAACATTTCTGTATTTTATTTCACTTCATTTTATTTCTTTAAATCTGTTATTGAGCAGGAAAGTGCTGTGTTACAGAAGTCACTCCCTCAATTAATCATTAATATTGACATTTAATTTTCTCTTGATTATTATTATACACATACTTTCCCACCCTCACAAACACAACAACTCCTTTTACCCAATGATTTCTTGTGAGTGAAGTGGGAACCCTGTTTAGTGATTCCATATTCAACACCTATAATGCCACAAAGGTTGCTAGTCTTACTACTGAGAAATAAATTAATAAAACTGTTTTGCATCTTAGTTTTGTTTTTGCCCTCTACGTTGTGTTTTTGCTCTCTTAGTGGTGTTTTTGCATCTTTATTTTGGTTTTGCCCTTTTAGTTGTGTTTTTGCCCTCTTAGTTGTGTTTCTGCCCTCTCAATTGTGTTTTTTGCTATCTTACTTGTATTTTTCTATCTTAGTTGCGCTTTTGCCCTCTTAGTTGTGTTTTTTTCTTTCTTATTTTTGTTTTTGCCCTCTTAGTTGTGTTTTTGCCCTCTTAGTTGTGTTTTTGCCCTCTTAGTTGTGTTTTTGTCCTCTTAGTTGTGTTTTTGCCCTCTTAGTTGTGTTTTTGCCCTCCTAGTTGTGTTTTTGCTCTCTTTGTTATGTTTTTTGCCCTATTAGTTGTGTTGTGCATGTTAGTCGTGTTTTTGCCCCCTTAGTTGTGTTTTCCCCTCTTAGTTGTGTTTTGCATCTTGGTTGTGTTTTTGCCCTCTTAGTCGTGTTTTGCATCTTAGTTGTGTTTTTGCCCTCTAAGTTTTGTTTTTGCATCTTAAGGACGTTCGCGCCCAAAAATTTCCCACGTACAGATTTTTTTAAAACTTTTGACTGCAGGTAGAAAATGATAAGATTATATTAAAAACGTAAAAAAATCGGGGGTCACCGAACTCGTTTTGAAGATAAGGCGTATCACAGACCATAGCATTTCTAGGATTTCCAGTCATTCGAGGCGATTCTGGCCGAATTCATTACTATCGGCATATATTTAAGTTGAAGAATCATATCTAAGTTATGTGTGTTTAACACAGCATATATAGGCCTATTTGATAGATCTTTGCTACATATGTCATTAAATCAGCTAGAATTAGCCTTAAAAAATACAACTTCTAAGTCACGCACACCTGTATCCATGTACCAATTCGACCCTATTTGAATAGTATATGAGAAATAATTAAAACTTCCCACGTACAGATTTTTTTCTTTTTTAGTATAATGGCAAGAATCAGAAAAGGAAGTGATCTGCCGAAAAAAAAGTGGGGGTCACCGAGCATCCAACAAAAATATTCGCACACAAGTTAACGCAAAGGTCATCAGCTCTATATTTTGTTGAGTTTTCGACTCGGTGCGCGCGCTTGAAAATGACGTAGCACGCGCGTGACCAATGAATAGCGTGCGCACTAGAGATGCGCAGTAGCAATGGGCGCGAACGTCCTTAATTGTGTTTTTGCCATTTTAAACTGTGTTTTAACTTCTTAGTTGTGTTTTCGCCTCGTAGTTTCGTTTTTGCCCTCTTAGTTGTGTTTTTCACTCTTAAATGTGTTTTCTTCCACTTAGTTGTGTTTTTGCCCTATTAGTTGTGTTTTGCATCTTAGTTGTGCTTTTGCCCTCTTCTTTTTGTTTTTTGCCCTATTAGTTGTGTTTCTTCCCCTTAGTTGTGTTTTTGCCCTGTTAACTGTGTTTCTGCTCTCTTACTTGTGTCTTTGCCCTCTTAGTTGTCCTTTTTGCCCCGTTAGTTGTGTTTTTGCCATCTGGAATTCGTTTTTTTTCCTCTCTTACTTTTGTTTTTTGCGTTTTAAGTTGTACTTTTTCTTCTCTTAGTTGTGTTTTTCCTTTCTTAGCTTTGTTTTTTGCCCTCGTAGTTGTGTTTTTGCATGTTAGTTTTGTTTTTGCATGTTAGCTGTGATTTTGCTCTCATAATTCGTTTTCCATCCCCTTAGTTGTGTCTTTGCCCTCTTAGTTTTTCATCCCTCCTGGTTGTTTTTTTGCCTTGTTAGGTTTTTTTTTACCCTTTTAGTTTTGCTTTCGCACTGTTAGTTATGTTTTTACATGTTAGCTGTGATTTTACCATTTTAGTTGTTTTTCCGCCTTCTTAGTTGTGTTTTTGCGCCCTTAGTTTTTTTTTGTTCTCTTTGTTGTGTTTTTTGCCCTCTTGGTTGTGTTTTTTGCCCTCTTAGTTGTGTTTTTGCCCTTTAAGTTGTGTTTTTGCCCTCTTAGTGTTTTTTTTGCCTTCTCATTTGTTTTTTGTACCGTCTTAGTTGTTTTTTTTCTGCCGTGTCTAGTTGGGTTTTTTCCCTCTTACTTTTGTATTTGCGTTTAAAGTTGTGCTTTTTTTTTTCCTCTTAGTTGTGTTTTCCCTTCGAATTCTTAGTTGTGTTTTTGCCCTCTTAGTTTTGTTCTTCCCCTTTTAGTTGTGTCTTTGATCTCTAAGTTGTGTTTTTTTCCTCGTAGTTTGTTTGTTGTTTTTTTATCCTCTTCGTTGTGTTTTTGCCCTCTTAGGTGCCCTCTGTTTTTTTGCCCTCTTTTTTGCATCTTAGTTGTGTTTTTGCCCTTTTAGTTGTGTTTCTGCTCTCTTAGTTTTTTTTTTTTTGCTTGTTTAGTTGGGTCTTTCCCCTCTAACTTGTTTTTGCCCTCTCAATTGTGTTTTCGGCCCTCTTAGTTGTGTTTTTGCATCTTAGTTGCGTTTTTCGCTCTTTTAGTTGTGTTTTTTTCTTTCTTATTTTTGTTTTTTGCCTTCTTAGTTGTGTTTTTGCCCTCTTAGCTGTGTGTTTGTCCCGTTTGTTTCGTTTTTTTCCTTGTTAATTGTGTTTTTGTCCCCTTGGTTGTGTTTTTTGCCTTCTTAGTTGCTTTTTTGCCTCCTAGTTGTGTTTCATCCTTGTTGTAATCTGCATCATGCTGCGAATCCGGTAATAAATTTTGTATGGAAAAATCCCTTTTCTTTTTACCAAAAGACCACACTTTGCTTCATGTCAATCACTCTTTCACGTTTAGATAAACTCAGAAGCAATGTGTTTTTTCCAATTCCTTTTCAAATTCCTTGTGAAGCGGTTACTGCAGGTGTGTTCTGCCAATCAGCATCAAGTAATCATGCCCTCCTGAATACTATAAAAGTGCCCTCGTGAAATGAAGTTAATTTGAATTGCGGGAAACCAGATTGAGATGTGATCATCGAAGTTGTAATCGCAATTTAAGCAATTGCAAATTTTAGCGCGGAAGAAAAAACTTTTTAGGGCTTCAACGGGATTCGAACTCATGGCCTCTGCGTTAGCGCTGGTAGAGCACTGCAGCTTAAACTGCGGTTACAACTGCGATGATCACATCTCAATTTCTTTTGTATTTCCGCAGTTCAAATTAACTTCTTTTCACACCGCATTCCGGTCATGGGTAAAGATGAATTCGATAAATTAGTCTGCTCCCAACATGCGGGTCTTCATAGCTCAGTTGGTAGAGCACTAGCGCTAACGCAGAGGCCATGGATTACAATCCCTTTGAACCCCTTAAAGTTTTTTTCGGGCTAAAATTTGCTTAATTGCTTAAATTACGGTTACAATTGCGATAATCACATTTCAATTTCAAAAGTGGTCTCGTCATTAAGGAAAAGCCCTCTGTCCCAGCTAGTCAGCATTCAGTATTTTTTCCGTATGTGATAAAGCTAAGAAGAACGGCTTGGGGCTCCACGCGTCTTATTTTGTGCTCGGTGGATGCTCAGTTTCCATGACGACAATAAACCTGGATATTAAAGGAGAGATGCACAACATATTAAAAAACACCCGACTAACAATTTTTTTTCTCAATATCGAATGTACATTCGGCGCTCATTAAAATTTAGTTATTTTCCCCTTAGATTCATAACAGATTTATTGGGATCAAACGCGCGGGCGCTTTTTAAATGAAAAACAATGTTTGCGAAATCTGTGTTAGGAAAAACTGTCTATGCTTTGTTTGTCAGAAGTCTCCCAAAACTTTTCAGATGAACTGTCTGGAGGCGCTGGTAGTCAGTCAACATTCTCACATTTCAGCAAATATCATAACGTTGCTTAAATAAAAAAAATAGATTTATGTTGTGCAATTTTACTCAACTGATCTAGTTCTTTCAGAACTTTTAAATGTAAGTACCTCAAGACGTCAACGTGACCGGAAGTTTGCTGCTGTCTCCAACGATTTCGCTTTGTATCTGGGAACCGGGACCCTGCTTGTTCCTCTTCCACATCGATCTACACACGTAACAACTGGCTAGAGTCGAAAAATGGTTGGCACATATTAAACATGACTTCTATAGCAATCGAAGGTCGTACATTAGAGGAAGAGGACAGAGTTAAGCGTCATTCAAAAATATACATGAGAAAAATTAAAAGAAATCGATTGAACCCTAACCCTGACTGGCAACAATGAAATCTGCACAGTCATACCCTACAAGAGAATCGTAAGCCATAACCACCCAAGACCACCAACCTGACAGCGCAGCTGCGTGGTTAATTCATAATGGTCTTTTACCTTCTGTGAATAATACGCCCAGTCCACCAGAGTGTCCTAGTTTTTGACGCACAAATTAGACAAAAACTACGAACAATTACCAAAAGCAAGCTCGAAAATTTAACGCGTGGACGTGGAGCCAAGTGAAATAAAGTGAGTATATACAAATATTTTCATTGTAGCTCTAGCAAAAATTGAATTTTGATGGCAAAGCAGTTAATTTGTACTTTTACGGCTCTGTCGGCTTCGCCGCACGACATGACACTGATGTCGGCGATAGATAGAAGCCCATGAGATGTAAATTCAACACGTTCCGAATCTTCCTTTATTACCAAACTTTTCCACAAAGGGTAGTGGAAAAATAGAAGCAAATATGCATTGTTTTGAACAAGATTCTAAAGACTTATGATAAAGAGCAATAAGTTTGGGACTATAATGGAGGCAGACTTTATTTCTGTTTAATAACCAGTGAATAATTATGCAAGTTATCAGTAAATTTCTCTTTTTGTGATGTATATTTTATTTTGTCTCGTCCGAAGTGCGCGAGTGAACAACTACAAAAGCGTTTTTTTTGTTGCTTAAGTATTTTCAAATATTTTCGAATTCTACGCAAGACATTTTCTGAAATACTCCTGACCCTGAACGTTTTTATTGAGTCAAGCATCAAGCATGGCTACACGACGTACTAACACTGGACACACACCAGATTGAATTGGAACAAAGTTCGATGTTAAACGCAGTGCAATGTATGGAGAATATTGCAAGGTGGTGCCAAGATGTGTATTTTATTTTCGAATGGGCACAGCAGGTATTGATTTTAACACGAAAATTAAAATTGGTTCCTTAAGCCACCTTACAATTTTCTTTTGTTAATTATACAGACAAACTGACTTATTTTACTAAATCGGTTCGATGTACTAACTTTTAAAACCAGTCACTGGACAGTCTATTTATTTGGTATCGAGCTCGTCTAGAACTAAATAAACATTCTGCATAAAATTAGGGACGATGAAGCGATAACCAAAGTTCTTGGTCTTGAAAAGTCTGTGGAGACCTGGAAATCATTATATAGCTATATAGGGTCGATTATTTTAAGACAACATTTATGAAAGTCATCGTCTAATCCAACTTTAAACCACGAGTACCGATTATTTAAACGTTGTTTTACCATAACAGTGGTTAGACAATGTCTAATCACCGACTAAGGAACAATAGTAAGTTAGACCTGGTTAAAGGTAGGTTTTAAACGCTGTTTAACGATATTTTCATGGTCAGCCATCATGAAAAAGGGGGACCTCTGCGCTACAAACAGTTAAAAAAGTATTTCAATTGATGTAACGTAGCACGTTCGACAAATTCGGCGCCTTAGGGATAGATTTAACCCATTAGAGCAATACGGCGACGAGGACTTTCAATTGCGTTTTCGCCTGAGAAACGACGCGGTAAGTGACCTCATAAAAATTGTGGATAGAGATTTACAAAAGAGAAATCAAGAGAGTTACTGGCAATGTATCTGTATTTGCTGCATGCACAGTCATTCACAAGGTTTCAAGCGCCATTGCGAAAAAAAAAGGATTATTCCTGTCATTCCTAGAGAACCTGTCTCATACCAAGAGAAAGTTTTATGATGTTGCATTCTTTTCTTCACTTCACTAGCTTTTCACTTTTTATGACGTTGTCCACTTTTCACGACTATGTAAGTCATGGTCCGTGTTCGACTAGAGTTTCAGCCGCCTCCAGCATCCTTGAAGCTGACTGAGGTCGCGCTTGATACTGTTAGGTTTCCTTGAGTTGAAGAAGTTAAAATAACTCATGCCTTCGCCTTTTTTTCCCAACGTTTTCCAGTCATATATAGCCTTTGCATCCCACTTCAAGACAGTGTCTACCCAATTCGGCCACTAAAAGTTTTCCTTGTTCGCTGAAATTTGTTTGACTTGTTTTAGAAGGCATGTTGCAGGGAAATAACCGTTATCTGGAAATTGGCATACGAAATAACTCCGCAGACATGCATTTCCTTGTAAGACATGTTTTAGCCATTGACTCGAGAAAACATGGTTTAGTCGCGTTTGAATAATGAACTTTAAACAACGTTTAGCCGTTATTTATCGAGACAACGTCTAAACCGAAGCTCAGTCCTAAACAATGGCTAACATAGACTTCGTTTAAATAATCGGTCCAATAATTGAGTTTAACTCCCATTTGATTATTCACAAGGGGTGACCGGCACGTTATTTGTTATATTCACTGTTTTATTATACATCACTAAAGTAAATAGAAGACCTCAAAATCCTCAGTTATATAGTTGAACGGAAAATGCTTGAAGCCAAGTGAAGCTTTTCTCGCGCTAAATGTGATGTACATGGCACTGATCACCCAAATCGTGAAGTGTTATGAATAAAAATCGTGTGAGTGAGTGCATGCTATACGAGCTACTAATCGCGATGACACGCATGCTTAAACCTGCTAAACTGAAGAAATAGAAAGAGTACTGTTATATACCTAGACTTTCACTGAACGAGAACTGTGATTTGTTGATTCTTGGTCACGTGCCCCTGATCAAATTCAAATGTATCCCGATCGGGATACAATTGCCCAATTGTTGCCCGCGCGCCGAATACAACGGCACGTGATCAGTACATGACTAACTTAGAAATGGCATGATCTTCACCACGTGCTCAAGTCAGCTTGATTGACGGGGGCGGACCCGCACTGCCAGTTTTCAGTTTCAACAGCGATGAACGATAATCGAAAAAAGTTTGTTTATCAAATTATAGGGGTGGCGAATGGTAAAATCCGAGACTCGCCGAGACGCCGAGACCCTTGTTTGAAAATCCGAGACCGATCGAGACTTGAAAGGTTTAACAAAATCCGAGCCCAAGACTTTATTTCTGTTTTAACCCATCTCTCTACTTTGGGTCATATTTCGGCTTCAATACAAACATAACAATCCCAGAGTTTTTTACTGGAGCTACTATCACTTACTTTCATATCTTTCAATACACCTTTATGTATGGAGAATATTGCAAGGTGGTGCCAAGATGTGTATTTTATTTTCGAATGGGCACAGCAGGTATTGATTTTAACACGAAAATTAAAATTGGTATCCTTAAGCCACCTTACAATTTTCTTTTGTTAATTATACAGACAAACTGACTTATTTTACTAAATCGGTTCGATGTACTAACTTTTAAACCAGTCACTGGTCAGTCTATTTATTTGGCATCGAACTCGTCTAGAACTAAATAAACATTCTGCATAAAGTTAGGGACGATGAAGCGATAACCAAAGTTCTTGGTCTTGAAAAGTCTGTGGAGACCTGGAAATCATTATATAGCTATATAGGGTCGATTATTTTAAGACAACATTTATGAAAGTCATCGTCTAATCCAACTTTAAACCACGAGTACCGATTATTTAAACGTTGTTTTACCATAACAGTGGTTAGACAATGTCTAATCACCGACTAAGGAACAATAGTAAGTTAGACCTGGTTAAAGGTAGGTTTAAACGCTGTTTAACGATATTTTCATGGTCAGCCATCATGAAAAAGGGGGACCTCTGCGCTACAAACAGTTAAAAAAGTATTTCAATTGATGTAACGTAGCACGTTCGACAAATTCGGCGCCTTAGGGATAGATTTAACCCATTAGAGCAATACGGCGAAGAGGACTTTCAATTGCGTTTTCGCCTGAGAAACGACGCGGTAAGTGACCTCATAAAAAATTGTGGATAGAGATTTACAAAAGAGAACTCAAGAGAGTTACTGGCAATGTATCTGTATTTGCTGCATGCACAGTCATTCACAAGGTTTCAAGCGCCATTGCGATTTGTTGATTCTTGGTCACGTGCCCCTGATCAAATTCAAATGTATCCCGATCGGGATACAATTGCCCAATTGTTGCCCGCGCGCCGAATACAACGGCACGTGATCAGTGCATGACTAACTTAGAAATGGCATGATCTTTACCACGTGCTCAAGTCAGCTTGATTGACGGGGGCGGACCCGCACTGCCAGTTTTCAGTTTCAACAGCGATGAACGATAATCGAAAAAAGTTTGTTTATCAAATTATAGGGGTGGCGAATGGTAAAATCCGAGACTCGCCGAAACGCCGAGACCCTTGTTTGAAAATCCGGGACCGATCGAGACTTGAAAGGTTTAACAAAATCCGAGCCCAAGACTTTATTTCTGTTTAATAACCCATCTCTCTACTTTGGGTCATATTTCGGCTTCAATACAAACATAACAATCCCAGAGTTTTTACTGGAGCTACTATCACTTTAATACTTTCATATCTTTCAATACACATTTTAGTTTCAAGATGTCCTCGTACAACAGTGTCGTGCTATTTCATACCAAGCCAAGCGTCCCTCCAATATCCATGCAAAGAACTTTTATTTTAGCAATTTTCAAAAGCGTAACATGCCTTTGCGTTTAAACCAGCATAACTCTCAGATTTGGTAAATGTACTAATGTTTGGCTGCTCTTTCAGATCATTGGCGGCCCCCAATTTTCAATTTAAACTGAATATGAAATATTCATACCCAGTTACCCTGCTTATTTAGAACATGGGTAATTGATGATGTGAGTACAACTATCCACCAGTAGCATTTTGCTTCCCAGTAAGGCTCTTATGTGCGTAGGGCGATGGTCTTGAATGGAAACTCTGCCACCTCATCCAAAGTGTCAGAAGCCTGCTTGATTTTCAGCCAGTTCTTTTTCCTTTGCATCGACATGTTCTGTGACTGTGTGATGAATCCTGACATTTGTTGCACCAGTGTCCTTATCCGCCCTTGGGCTTACCTTTACTATCATAGAAACAATCCATGTGCCCCAGCTGGCTTCATTGAACACAGATGATATTCCACTGAGATTACCGTTTGTATTTTGTTTACATAACTGAGTGATTTCCCGTCAGCATGTCAACTTGGTCGAAGTCTTCGAAGCTTGGTAAGGCGACTTTAAATTCGCTTAATGTTTGATCTTTTCGTTTTGAGTAATAATGACAACAAACGGCTTTCATTCTTCTAGCAGACTTTTCAGTTACTATCGCAATGAGGAGGCTATCCGTCAAGGTTTCACCGGTATTTTTAAGAGCTGTTGCCGCAGTTTCTGCTTGAAAAAAAAATGTAGTCCGTCACTGTCTCGTGTTCCAAATTTACAGGTGACATGAGTTCCGAAACCAAACCAAACCAAACGAAATCACTCTCGGCTTGCCTGCACAAGCACCAGCAAAATGAGTTCTTCTAAAAGATATCTTATGCTTTCCTCCCTTGTTGCTTTTATCAATCACGGTCGAGAAACAACCATTGACTAGATAGCTGAAGACAAACTTAATGCAAATTGTACGGCCAATACTATCACGGCTAAACTGATAGCCTGCAAGCGCTCTCACCATTGAGTCATACGCGCGAGCAAGAAGCAATCCGGCCGGTAGCGCCAGACTCCTACCGGCCGGATTGCATTTATATGAGCCTCACTTTTCTCGCGGTTTCGCCACGTGCGCGTGTGCTCCCTAAACAAGAGCAACGGCTGACAAGCACTTTTTACTTGACTCTGAAGATGAATTCTGTTCAGGTTGTTCAGAACTAATCTCGTCAAGACAATCATACAGTAGACTGCTAAACAGTCGTATTTTTTGCGAACGCGAGCGACGGTCCATATTCGAACGAAAGGTCTGGAGCTAGTGTAAAAAACGGCGAGGGAGAATGGTGAGAGACGCTAAAAAATAAAACTTCCGAAAAAAACGACTGTTTTGCAGTCTAATCATACAGCTACAGAAAAGAACCTCGGTATTCAGGGGCAGACTTGGGGGATCAGCTGGTTTCCTAATTAGTGAATGAGAGAGCTGCAGGTTTTTATGTAACATGAAATTACTCAGTACTGTAGCGCCCGGACAACTCTCACGTTAAAGGGAGGACGAACAGAGATTAAAGAAAATGAATACATTTGAGCCGAGTGAAAACGAACGTATATTCAGTATGCTTCAGACAAGCTGACAGTTCGAAAACTTTCGCAAGTTCAAACCGCATTCAATTATCTAAATCGTACAGTGTGCTAAGAACAATTACTGTTGTATTGATAAGCCTGCCTCCTCCACAGGCTTATTTTTTTTATTTTTTTCTTAGCGCAAAGGGCGATTGGGGGACTGAGAGTTGAGCGAAGGGGGGCAAGCGGGAGCTGGTAGCTTACTATCCCCTGAGCCCTTCCTCACTAGTTAACTTATATTTTTTACTATCGCGTGGGCGGCTGGGGACAAGGAGGAGCCACATTTTTGGGTTCCACATATGATGGGTTTTCGTTTCAATTTATAGAGCTCCACGTGCATCACTTAGGACTAAAATGTCACAGTTCTTGTAATCGTTGATATCCAGAACATCAATGAAGCCGAAACGTACGTAATTTGGCCTATTCGCATAAGGTCGGCCAACCCTCATTTCCAAGTCTGCATGCTCCGGTCTCTTTAGGCCCCGTCCACTCGTATCCAAACACTTCTGACTCCGCAACTTTTTCTTTCCAGATACAGCTTCCTTCCGCACGCATCCGGCGAATTCTCCATAGTGGAAAAAAATAAATCCGCAACGAAATCGAATCTGATAACGTGTGGACGGCGGATCCGGATATTTTCAAATCCGATGACGTAGCAAAATCGTGTCCAGTTTCTTATGGAACAATAAACCGGCAAAATGGCAGCACAACGTGAGGCCTAGTATCTCTAGAGTGGGTCCGGATATCATCGGATGCGCGTGGTCAGGCGAATTCAATTTGAATATGCTACGTGTGGACAAGGAAAATTTATGAATCCGGAAGGAAACATTGACGGATTCAGAAAATATCAATATACGTGTGTACGGGGCTTTACTTAGACGTTCTTAGGTAGAAATCTTTATTAAGGTATTTTTTATTTGATTTGGAGGATTTTGGTTAAAACGCTCAAGAAGGGGACTGAAACTTAAGCTTAATCTGCACGGACGCGCGTTGTACCGTGAATGGATCGCAGCGACGCATGGAATTATCAGCAGGGTGTTTGAAGCACCTCATAATGCAAGAACTTTTTTCAACTTGCTGAATGGACCGTATTTGGAAATATTGCAGGGTCGAGTTCTTTCTTTGATGATGGTTTACACTGGCTTATGATCCTCGCGTGCACCTTTGTCCATATTTCCCCAATACGGACCGAACAAGGTAGTTCAAAGACATACAATCATACACTCCTTAGTCCCTCACCGGAAGTTATATCGTGCAATTCAGTGAAAATCAAAAGGTCAAAGCCTAAGGGCGTATCACGCATTTTTCGTGATCAATGTCGACTTTCCACGAATTTTAAATGGCTTTCCAAGAATCAAGAGGTACAAAGTACTGCCATGCTTCACTGGCAAAGCCAATAGAGGTTCACCAGCCAAACAAGAGTCAACCAATGAAGGATCAGAGCCGATCACTCGTGTAATACAAAGCATAGTATTATGTGTTCGGGTTGGCGCAGTCCATTCACTTCTGTTACCAGCACAAGTTTATCATATTTGCTTCAAAGTGTTTCTTTACCTAAAAGAACATGTCATCAACATCTCGCAGTTCAAAGGAATCAAAGGAAGAAGTACCATCACAGTATGATCAAGCCATTGATGAAGTGCAAAACCACATCAAAGGGGTCTTCGACATTCTAAAGCGCGAGACGAACAACTTGCGCCAGGAAAGAGAAGCATTTGACGAGGTCGCCAAGAAGCTGGAACACGTGCACTTCTCAAAAACCTTGAAACTCAATGTAGGTGGCCAACTGTTTTCTACCAGTTTGGAAACCATGAAGAGAGACCCAGGTACGTGTGTTTTGCGTTAACAATTAAATGTATATTAGTTAGACTGTACTGGTAAGAAATCCAGATACATCGACGACAGGATCAATTTGACTGACCTGGTTGTTTTGTTTTCAACAAGGTTCCATGCTACACGCCATGTTTTCAGGAAGATTGATACAAAGCCTGCAGAAGATGGGTGCTACTTTATTGATCGCGATGGGCACACACTTCCGGTATATTTTGAATTACCTTCGCACAGGCCAGCTTGTTGTACCTGAAGACAAGGTAGTTCGTAAGGAGTTGCTAACTGAAGCTGAGTTTTACCGAGTTGAAGGAATCCTAGTTGAGCTGACACCACCCTTCCAAGACTGCACATTCCTGTCATCAGAGCAACGCCACATTTTGATCAGATGGCTGAGAGACACACTCTCCCTGAGCACCATACTCAACTGCAAGCTGCTGTACAGAGCTTCCCGAAATGGCTGGGCCGCTGCCAACTTTCATTCTTGCTGCGATAACAAAGGGCCGACAGTGACAGTGGTCAGGAGTTCTAATGGTTATGTGTTTGGAGGCTACACTGAGCAACCTTGGCAATGTAAGTCTTTTTAAATTGTCGTAGTTACACATCTGGTCTTTAGACGTAGGATTTTCGGTGGCCTCCATCTTAAAATATTGAAGCCTATTTGTCTACCAATTATCACAATCGAAAAATCTCAACTCTGCGAAACTGATGATCTGAACGCTGACATATTAGTATTCTAGTCATAAAGTTGTCCAAGTTTTAATTTTGAATGCAACATTCAGGTCTTATGCAATTTAAACTGTCGAACTCCAAATGAAATATGGAAAGGTTAATTCAGCGAATTGGTTATTTGTGGCTTGACTAGTTTCTACGTTTCTTTCAACAGCAGCTGGTGGAATTTACAAAACTGCTCCAAACTCCTTCCTGTTTAGCCTAACCAATCCAACTGGTCTAAAACCCACAAAGATTCCTTTGATGCAAAACAAAGAAAATTCTGCTGTTCGCTGTAACAGTAACTGTGGCCCGGTATTTGGAACCACTGGAGGTCCTAACGGGTATCACGATCTGATGATTTCCAATACCCCTAATTCGCAGAATAGCTGTCAAACATACCTTAACAATGCCTATCGTTGTCCAGAAGGTCAGAATGCTTCCACTTTTCTGTGCGGAAGTTGTGCCTTTGCCGCAAGTGAAATAGAAATTTTCGGTTTTGAAAATTGAGATGAAGATGTTCAAGTTCTTTCTTCGTCCTAGGCCTAGTAACCAGAGATATGATGCTAACTGATCCTTATTTCTTACTGTGCGGCAAGATTACTCTCGATTTTAAAGGATTTTGCTTTCTAGTTGTTGTATCATCGCACGTTCTGTCATTTGAGAATAATTCATTGAAATAAAGCAGTTTATAAAACGGCGCTATTGTTTCAAACTGATTTATGCATCATGAAATGATTCCAAATTGTTATCAAACAGATTTAAGACTCACAGTGGTCACTTCTTCAAACTGGGGTAGCGTGAAAGTATCTGGAGTGTAGTAGACTAGATGTCGAATAGCACGAAAAATTGCTAATCGACGCTATTAGAATCGAAATTCATTGTGTACGTATAACGCATTTTGATTGGCTGATTTACTCGGCCTACGTGCTGCGCGGTTAATCAAAAGGCAGCTGCAGCGGATAAACAAGTCCGAGATTAGTTATTGAAAATAAATCTAAATAACTCCGTAAAGGCTTTAAAAGAGAGTTACAAAAACCTCTCCTAACTAGAGACTCTATCGCAGCCAACCACACCCGTTACGGGTTCGATATCTTTGAAACCTTAAAACGTGTCCCTTCAAAGCTAATTCACTAATTAAAACAAAAGGTACCTTAATCATTTTGTTTCGCGTACTTAATAAAATAACTCTCAGCATCCTCTTTTAAAGAACAAATGGGTTGTTCTTAACTGAATAAAATAGCAAGTCTCAAAAGTTCTCGAACTGCGAACAAGTCCTTTGTAAAAGAAATACCTCTGATGATTCGTGGAGCACGCGTGCTTCAGGTTAACATTTAGAGAATCTGGCTTACGCCTAGGCGGAGACATGGTTGAGGCCCTCTTACCTGTCCTGGATTAACTGGAATTACTGTTCAGCGTAATTAATTGGACTCGAGAAGTGCTTAACTCGCACGGCGAGAAACAAAAGCCTTTCCCACGGTCAAGATGTTAGTAATTAAAACAAACGGAACCCAGTTGCTTCGGTAATCCGGCATGCGCATGCTCCTCTCGCTATGAGTTAACGCCTAACGAAACCTTGCCGTAAAGCAAGACCAATTGGTTCCACAGTTCTTGTTGATCGCGTGGCCAAACATTACGTTTCATACTAACTAAATTATTATTTCAACAACTTAAATCACTCCAAACGGAAACCAAGTTGCCGTTAAAAGACATCGTCGTATCGGACACCCAATTGCGGAACTGAAAGGTTTACTTGAAACAATAGTCGCTTAGTCGCTCATAGTAAAGAAGATAAATTTAATCAGTAATAAGCGGTGGAAAAGCATTGAGGACTACGCGCACCATGTGAAAGGAGTGTCATGAACGGCTCACGGTACATTTTGTACGCGTGCCGGTTGTAAGTGTCTGCTGCTTAGCAACAACTTGATAAATTACTATCATGCAAGTTGAATTGATCGAAGTATGAAAAGTGGCTGAACAATAAAACTTCTGAGTCAAAGTTAAAAATACGTGAAACTGTTTGTCAACAAAATAAGTCTCGTGCCCCTCACAGGGTATGGTTGAATGATGACCCAATTCAGTGTGATTTCATATCAGGCGTCGTCAATCGATAAACCAGTGATCAATATCAATTGTCTATAGCAATCGATGAAAATCGATGAAGGAAAAATGTTTTGAGTCACCGATTGCCGATGGTAATCAACAAGGTGATTCATCGATAACTATCGATTATTATATACCTCTTACTAACCGAGTTCGAGGTCCGTACCGTAAGTTACGGACCGAGTAATTTTCCCATCGATTTGTGGCCCAAGCGCCAAGCGCGCGGGCCATAAATAGTAGGATAAAAAACGAGGATTCGTAACTTACAGTACGGACCGAGAAAACGAGGTTAGTAAGATATTTATTATATCTCTATTGTGTCTGACGGGTTCGGGAACGATTTCCATTCAGGAAGAACGGCTTCAAATTTCTGAAGCAAGTCGAAAGCGAACGAGTCAATTTGAAATTGTTTTTAAGTCGTTATCATGCATTAGTACACAATTTAGGGTGAAAGAAAGTTTTAAACTTTTATTTGCTTTGTAAGTTGAGAAAAATTGGTGATAATTCACTCGACAGTTTAGTAACAAAAAAACTTTAAATTTTAGCGCTCCGTGCAGGAGAGTACGTCCCGCTAAATTGACCAATCACAGCTCGCGTGCTAACTTAGAGATATAATAACAATTGTTAGAAGAATTCTACTAGTATACTAATGCAAACGCTGCAATCTGATTAGCTGAGCTACTCGTATACTATTTAACAATTAGATTATGAGCTCGAGATTTCTATCGCGTGATAGTTGACGAGGGCGCAGCCCGAGTCAACTATCGCGCGATAGAAATCGAGAGCGAATAATCTAATTGTTTTAGTCTACTAGTCGTTCAAAACTTAGTCTAAATCCTCTTCTCAACACTTCGAAAACGCCAAGAAACGGCCGTCATTTTGTTAACAAGCGCACACTGTTACGCTACTCACTATCTATCACAGATTAGTAAAATCCAACTAGTGGTCTATTATCAATGCTGCGTTCTGATTGGTTGAGCTACTAGTAGGATATTTGTTATAGCCCACTAGTAGCGATAAGCGCCGGCTTTCAACACCAAAACAATGGCAGCTGAATAGCTTTAACTAGCGAAAGATGTTTTGTCTCGATATTTTTTTGACCAACTAGTTGGATTTTACTAAAACAATTATTCCTCGAGCCCGAATGGGCTTTGAGTCAATAGCCCATGAGGCCGAAGGCTCGAGGAATAATTGTTAAATAGATAGTAAGTAGCGTAGCCAATCAGAGAACGGCATTCGTGATAGAACGCTAGTAGATTTATACTAACAGCAATTAGAGTACAGTGGCTGCCGGTCGTCCACGAAATGCGATGTTTTTATTCTTTTTCCGAAGTTTGGGAAGGAGATGTAAACGGGTAATAAAATTATTGAGAAGACTAAAATAAGCACATTTACGGTTTCTTGACTTTTAATTAAGGCGGGTACGTGCGTAGACAACTGCAAATTTTCCAAGGACAGTTCGATACGCGCAACTTTGTTTCATGGTTAAGTTCAATAATGCGTGGGAAAATCATTGGAAACCGTTGTTTGTGTTAATTTCAGTTAGAATTCTACCAAAACAATTAGATTATTCGCTCTCGATTTCTATGAGGTGATAATTGATGAGGCCTTCGGCCTCATCAACTATCACCTCATAGAAATTTCGAGCTCATAATCAAATTGTTAATTATCTGAGCTTTTTTTGTCCTTTTACCAGTAACACTGATAAACTGTTTGACAAAATTAATTTGTTTATAATCGCTTTTTATTGGGTCAATTTACCATAGCCTGTGTATCTTTTAGGATTATCAATAAACGTAAACAACTGGCGGAGACATTTTGGGTTTTACCTATTTGTTTGCTAGTTTACGACACCGGAAGAAGCTCAGCCTGGGCCATAGTAGCAGCGTGCACCCATCCAGTCTCATTGTAGCGTCGGCGTTAAGATGAAGCAAAATAAACATTGAACAGAGTCAGTGTTCTAGTGATTTCAGTTATCTGCGCTAGGAAACAAACGTAAGAATAGATCTCGGAGCTGAGGGTAAAAGGAAAATATAATCTAGTAGCACGCTGGAGATGAACGTCTTGTGTTGTTCCAAGTAAAGTAAAATTCCGAATATAGAGGCCCTTTGAAAGGTGCTTAGTTATGGAGGGGCTTATCTGTGGACGGAAATTTACGTTTCCAAATCGATTGCGCTAGCCTCATAGTTGGAAGCAGGAGCCATAAACGGGTACCCATGATATGAGACAGTTTTTCTATTTTTAGAAAAAAAATGAAGCCTTCCTGACGTCATATATCCGCGCTGATCCACGCGCGTGTCGTGGGTTCTCGCATGGATGTTGTCACGTTGCGTGATCAAATGGTGAGAGTTGCGAGATTCTCTTGCGAATTTTCCACAGCGATGGCAGGAAATAAGGCAGGGAAGAAGGACCAGGGCTCTTCTATGCAC
>JAHPZR010032255.1:0-22754 GCA_019787425.1 Platygyra sinensis | reverse complement strand
AATTTTAGACTCAAATGATTTTTTACATTAAAGATGAAATAACAACAACATGATATTGAATTTATGGAGACCTCGGAAAAAATCCGTGTCCCAGATGGGTTTTGAACCCACGACCCTCCGTGATCTAGTCGGATGCTCTAACCACTGAGCTACTGGAGACTCTATGGTGAACAAGGGTCAATTTGTGGGTCTCGACTGGAATCGCATCGCGCGGTTACATAGCCAAGTAATGACTGGCAAACTCACTAACAGCACCGCGCTGTCACAAAAGCATATCAAGATAAACTCACTAACAGCATCGCGCTGTCACATTAAAGCATATCAAGATGCAGCCAACCAACCTCCAAAGTGAGTATATTAAAGATGAAATAACAACAACATAGTTAAGTCTGCTGGAAAAATATAAGTGGCTAGTAGAGAAGAAGTTTCTCACTGCCAATATTTTCATTAAGAGCTGGTTTTAAATCACGAATCAGCAAGGCTTCCTTAATTTTACAATGTATATCAGACTGTCCAGTGGCTAAAATATCAAAGTGATCCCATTTAATCTTGTGGCCTGTTTGGGTCATATGGTCAGCAATGGCAGAAGAATGGCTGTTACTCGTCAGCACTTTAAAATGTTCCGTTTTCCTGTCATGTAATCGACGTTTTGTTTTTCCAATATAGTAGTCATCACAATCCCAGCAGCTAGCCTTATAAACTACTTTAGGCCTAAGGGAGCGGCTGAGTCTGTCTTTATAGGGGAAAAAAGACTTAATACGGCGAGTGTTTCTGAAAATAATCTTAGGATTAAAACAACCATAGAACTTGTAAATACATGATTTGAGCTGCTGAGTGACAATTTTACTTTGAATACCTAGATAGGGCAAAACAATGAAAATTTCTTTTTTGGGCACTGTAATGATATCCTTAGGCTTGTTTTGGTGTTTATTGACTACATCGTTCGTGTTATAAGAAATAATACCACGGGGGTACCCATTGCGTGACAAATGTCTCTTGAGGTCATCTAAAGCAGACTGCAGCAGACAGGGTGATGAACAAATTCGCAGGCAACGATAAGTAAGTGTGCGGATGAGGTTAATCTTGTATTTCCGAGGTGTGAAAGAATCCCATTGAGTGTAGAGACCAGTGAACGTTTTCTTTCGGTAGCCGCTCCCTTAGGTCTAAAGTAGTTTATAAGGCTAGCTGCTGGGATTGTGATGACTACTATATTGGAAAAACAAAACGTCGATTACATGACAGGAAAACGGAACATTTTAAAGTGCTGACGAGTAACAGCCATTCTTCTGCCATTGCTGACCATATGACCCAAACAGGCCACAAGATTAAATGGGATCATTTTGATATTTTAGCCACTGGACAGTCTGATATACATTGTAAAATTAAGGAAGCCTTGCTGATTCGTGATTTAAAACCAGCTCTTAATGAAAATATTGGCAGTGAGAAACTTCTTCTCTACTAGCCACTTATATTTTTCCAGCAGACTTAACTAGGTCTGTTTATTTTCATTTACTTTTTCATTGTCATTACTTTCCTTATTTGGTATTAGTCTTCGCGTTTAACAACAACATGATATTGAATTTATGGAGACCTCGGAAAAAATCCGAGTCCCAGATGGGATTTGAACCCACGACCCTCCGAGATCTAGTCGGATGCTCTACCACTGAGCTATTGGAGACTCTATGGTGAGCAAGGGTCAATTTGTGGGTCTAGACTGGAACCGCATCGTGCGGTTACACAGCATGGGTTTCTTTTCATTTTGAAAAATGTTCTTTTTAAAGAGATAAACGATATTGAAATACCCATAACATTTTTAAACAAAATGTTTTGAAAAAACCTATGCTTAGCTATATTCTGTATTTCGGGGTGAACTGTGTCACATAAAAAATAAAGACCGCCTGAAATTAAGCGTTTTTGCCAAACCGGAAGTCCGTTCCTTTACACGTGCGCACTTGATCTGACAACAGAAAGCGCAAGCTGAACACGTTCGATCGGGACGCTCATACGCAGGTCGGTGAAACGAGCGGGTTCGAGCAAAAAGGTGTGATGCAGTAGACTGGGTCTACTAAAACAAGGAGATTTTACTTATTTGAAAGATATAACACGGAACTCCCTTCGATGTGAATCAGCAACCTTTTTGCTGCATTTTTTGTTCTGAGGCAATGGGAAAAGGTGAGTTTTTCAGGGATGAAAACAGAACTTACAATTTCGCGCTGTGAATGAGTAAGATCTTGTCCCGCTAGTTGTACGCGTAAACTTTTGATTTATTAGTAATGGTAATAGGACTGAGTGGAGTCCAATTCGGTCTGTAATCATACGAGTGATAACAAAATCGGACGACCGCGCAGCGGGAGTCCGATTTGTTTATCACGAGTATGATTAGAGACTGAATTGGACGACACGAAGTCCTATTATAAATTAATCATAAAAATTACAATTTCCGAGAAAAAGAAAATAACTAAGTTATGAAAAAAGGGGAAAATTTAAGGTTAAAATACTGAGAAAGGAGGCGTAAACATTCTAAGGTTACCGACAAAAACACAAAAGCAAGCGCGCGCGCAAGTAGCACGTAATTTCAACTTTGAATGTGATTGGTGGAGTTAAACTACAACTTTGAATGTGATTGGCTTAATGAACTGTCCAATAACAATCCAATAACAAACTGTCCGATAACAACTCAGCAAGCGAATTAGTGGAAAATAGGACTTTTTTAAACCAATCAGAATCGAGTAAATTGTAATTTTTATGATTAAGAGATTGTTATCAAATTTTCCAGGTCGGCGAGTTGGTTTTCTGATCAGCTCACGATATCATGACGTCAGTCACCGGAAGTGACATTTCACTTCCTTAGCAACGCGGGAAAATCCGTCAGTGGGCCCTTAAAGAAACTGAAAGACACGAAAACAAAGAAGAGAATGAAGAACATCAAAGACCGTAGTTCTAAGTCTCTCGTTTTGTTGGTTTATCCATGTCATGACTTCTATAAACGAACTTACTTCATCCACTTCAATCCTTCAATGCGGCCGCTCATAACATATAACCCCGTTGTTTCGTCATAACCAACTTTAATCGCCGGCCATATTATTCTAGACACAACGCTGCGTGAATTCATTAATTTCTCATGCGTTTTGCTCATTGATTAAATAGACTTCATCGTGTTACATTCCTAGTTTAATTATTTAAATCAGGAACCCGTATTTTCTGTAAGAAAATTAAGGGCACATATGGAGGTCCTTATAGGGCTCAAGATGGGAGTCCAGAAGGGGTCTTGGTGTGCACATATATGTGGTCCAGAAGGTATCTCAAAGGGGTTCCGATCCAGTAGGGGTCCAGATTACGGGGTCCATGTTTTGTACCGACCTTTTCACTTACTTACTTACTGCCCATCATGCCTATATGTGGCACATAGGGTGGCAACGAAATCTTTCCAACGCTGCCTATCTTTAGCCAGTTTTTCAATGGTGCTCCAGCTGTAATTGCGCTCTCTTAGTCCCTTTTCTACAGTTCTGGTCAAGTTTTGTTTTTAGGCGCCCTCTGCTCTGTTTGCCTTCAGTTGTCCAGCGCATTGCTATTCTGGCTATGTTGTTATTGCCCTTCTGCAGCACATGCCTGATCCATCTCCATCTTCTCCTGGTGACAAGGGTACGAATATCTTCCTGTTTGGTTTGCTTCAGAAGCCCATCATTGGATATTTTCTGGGGCCAGAAGATCCTCAGAATCTTCAGTCCTGAGGCTAGCTGTGTGGAAAGACATTACTCTTGAAAGGCCGTGCTCCGTCATTCGCCAGCATTCCAAGCCGTAAAGAAGAGTTGCCAACACGCAGCTCTGATAGATTTTAAGCTTCTTCTTTGTGCTGTAGCTTGCTGACCTCCACACCGATCTTAACCTCATAAAGGCATTTCTCGCCTTATTCAACACCAGTGTCACCATCCTGGCAAAGCACTCCGCTCCAAGGTATGTGAACTTGTCGGCGTATAGAATGCCCTGTCCTCTT
Organism: Platygyra sinensis; assembly: GCA_019787425.1. Taxonomy (NCBI): domain Eukaryota; kingdom Metazoa; phylum Cnidaria; class Anthozoa; order Scleractinia; family Merulinidae; genus Platygyra; species Platygyra sinensis. Next base: position 18,760 of record JAHPZR010032255.1, on the reverse strand, counting down.
ACCCTGATCTCTGTTGGGGAAGGGGAATTAACACACATGGCTTCCGACTTTTTCAAGCAGATTTTGAAGCCGACCTAAGTGCTGAATATGATGAGCCGGGCTGTCTTCTCCTGGATGTGCTGCCAAGTGTGGGGCAATAGGGCTAAATCGTCTGCGACGTCGAGGTCCTAGAGTGCAGAAAAGGGGTCCATCTTATGCCTCTTCGCTGATCTTCCGCTATGCGACGAAGAACCCAATCGATAGCAATATTGAATAGCACAGACGACATGACACATCCCTGCCGTACACCAGTTTTAACTTCAAAACTGGGATCCCCCTCCCCGACGCAACATGTGAAGTTCGTAGAAGCATTTGATGATGTTGACAATGCGTTGTGGAATACCATATGTTCTCAGAATCTGCCAAAGACTATCCCTCTGACTACTGTCAAACGCTTTCTCGTAGTTGATGAAAATTACATACAACTGCCTATTGCACAAAGTACATTGCTCAAGTATATTCCGTAGTGTGAAAATTTAATCTGTGCATCCACGCCCCTTGCGAAATCCAGCTTGTTCGTTTAGCAGAATGTCATCAACAGCTTGGGGGATACGCTGTGTAATGTCTTTGCAAAAGATTTTACTTGGCACAGACAGAAGGGTAATTCCACGCAAGTTGTTCTAATCACTTAGACCCTTTCTTTGGTATCTTAATTATCACTCCTGTATTCCAGTCTGACGGAATTTCTTCCTGCTCCTAGATCTTTGTAAATAAGGGGACCAGAATGGTTGCAGCAAGTTCAGGGTTTGCTTTTAACAGTTCAGCATTTAAATTATCATGGCCAGGAGCTTTTCCACTCTTCAGTGAATTCACGGCTTGGATGATTTCCCTCCTAGCTGGAATATCTGTGGTTAAGTCAAGGTCGGTTGCGGCTTCCTGGATGTTTGGCTCTTCTGATGGTGGTGGTCTATTCAAAATCTCTCTAAAGGGCTCCGTCCAGCGCCTTTCCTGCTCTCACTCTGATTTCAATAAGGTACTGTTCTTGTCCTTTTCAAGCATGTTGGTTGTTTGACATTTACCAGTTTTGACCTTGGTAATCTTATATACCGTTCCTTGTTCATTGCCTGCTGCTGATTCCTCAGCCAAGGATGCAAGGTTCTCCATGTACTTCCATTTGCCTGCTCTTGCTCGACGTTTCACCTCCTTGTTTGCTGCCAGATACATCTCTTGATGCCTTTCGCTGAGCCGTTGGGATTTTGAGTCCATCAATTTCCTTTTTAGCCTTCGTCTACTTTCAATTGCTTTTCAGATATCAGATGACATCCATTCCTTCGGCCTCCGCTGCCTGTAGCCCAGACATGTCTTGCTGCTATCGCTGTAATCAGTAATAATGTTCTCCCAGTTCTTATTCAACCCTTCATTCAATTTGTTATTGTCTGCCATCTCGTGTAGTTCCATAAGAGCCTCAAATCTGTTGCGCACCACGAGGATAAAAGATTTTCGCACATTCGGATGTTTCAGTCGAGCAACATCGGAACGGCTGCGCCCCTTGGCTGGACGCCCTGCAACCAATAAATTTTAATTTTGGGCAGGCTGTCACGAGATAATGGTCACTACCAGTGTCAGCTCCTCTCCTCTCGAAGGGAACTCCGCCATTTCCTGTTGATCATTAGGTGATCAATTTGATTTCTATCCCTGCCATTTGGAGAACACCATGCGATTTCATGTCGATGTGGGAAAAGGGTCCCACCTATCACCAGATTATTTTTTGGGCAAAACTTGACAGGCCTCTCTCCCTTTTCATTGATGATGTCACTCCCGTGTCTTCCCATCACCCTGTCACTACCTAAGGTATCAGCGTCAAATTTGGCATTTAGGTCACCCATGATGATGATAACATCTTGCATCAGGACCTGTTCAATCACTGTCTGGAGCCTGAGATAGAAATTGTCCTTCAGACAGCCTTGGCTATCATTGGTCGCAGCGTAACATTGAATCAGGGTTAAGTTATTTTGTCTTTCTTTTTAGCCTGGCCTTTATGAGGCGGCGGTTAATAGGCTTCCATTCCACTGAACAGCGGTATATCTGCTCCTTTCTTTAAGATAATTCCCACGCCTTCACGTTGAAGCTCATCGTCTCGCCCAGAATATAATACCGTCTCGCCTGACATCGTCTGCTATCATCTCTCGTTGTGGGAAAAGGGCCCCACCTATCACCAGATTATTTTTTGTGCAAAACTCGACAGGCTTCTCTCCACTTACACCCAACACATGTAAGTTATACCGTCTCATCTCTGCTGTAACCTGTGCAAGCTTCCCAGTTTCGTACTTAGAACGTACATTCCAAAAACCGATCCTGGTCTTGGTTTGTGCACTCATCCCTTCTAACTTCACGCCAGTAGTTTCTCTCTGGCTTTCACCACTGGCAGTCATACGGTTCGAGGACCTTGAGAGGTCTGCTTGCAGGTTGTTGGTTGTCTTCGTTGGTGTTTCCGTAACAAGTACTTTTTACAGGATGGAGTTGTTGGCCTCAAGCCTAACCTCCACATCTGGAGGGTTGTGGGACTGTCTTTAGTCTGGACCCTACCCCTTGACCTTTCCGGCTTGGGAGGCCCTAGCCGGGGTGCAAACACCCCCGCCGGCATAGCTCTTTGAGTCACTTGGACGCACAAGCCACTCAGCCACGTCAAGGCAGCAATCCCAGTAGGTGGCGACCTTTTTCAGCTAAGCTTTTAATATGTTTTCAAAATTTATCAGACAGATATTATATGGGTTGGAACTGATGGTAAAAACACGCATCGACGAGCGCTCTTATTTATCGACAATTGACAGTTTTTGGATTTTACACAAACAAAACTAAGCAGCATCTACAGACATTGCCACTAATTGGGCCTTCATGGAACATCAAGTGTTGCTTGCAATTTAGGCGAAACTCAGACTTGCAATTAATCTTATTTTTTACTTTCCGGTCGCGATAGACTCTGGCGAAATCCTCGCAAGAGCGTGGCAAGAGGAGGAAAGCTATGAAGTCCTGAAATGCTGCTATATCCAAATATATTCAACTAGTTTTTTGCTGTGTTATGGAAAAGCTGTTAATCTTCAACATATGCGAACCTTAGAGTGGAGTAATGCGCAGCTCTTGTAAAAGAAGCAGCGGAACACAGCTTGGTCAGTGATATAGAGCGGAACATACCTAAATTCGACACTGTCTTACTTCACTCAACTTACGACGAAAATGCTTAACCAAAATCTCAACAGACAAAAACATATTAGGTTGTAGGCCAAAAGCTGGCATAAACGATTTCGGACGCCATTTCCCCGCGCGACATCCGCAAGAACCCTCGCAGCATGTACGCGCGTGTGCCGCAGGTGATGGCGCAATTTGTTCTAAAAATAGAAACATTGTCCCATATCACAGGGACAGCCGGATATTACCAGAAATGGCGCTTGCTTACGGTCTCCGTCGCCGATTATGGCTCCTGAGACAACTCAATAACTTGCAAATTCGCTTACATTTTAGATGGTCTCTTATGTTTCTCAAGAGGCAAACTAAAAAAGGTACAAGGAAAGACAAAAATGAGAAAAACAGAAAAACAAGAGCAAAAGAGTGAGAAGAACTAACTCCGTGTGGCTTTGTTTGATCGTATCGATGTGTGCTGTTAGTGTAAATTGCGCACGCGCTGATAGGGTATTTTCATTCATTTCCCCAAAATGGTTGTTCCCAGAGCTCTCGTTTTCCGACCGCTGGTCAAGGGGAACGAAGACTCTGGGAACGAGATTGTCATTTCCCGTATCTGATTGGTAAAAATGACACGCATAATTAACAATTATCCTGCGAAATCGCACGGAATATCGTCTGATACTTAGCCGACGAGGCCGTAGGCCGAGTCGGCTAAAATCAGACGATATGCCGTGAGATTTCGCAGGATAATTGTTTTATTATTCAACAAATTGATAACAAAATTGATTTCCAAGCTCGTAACATTTTTAAACCTTTCTGTTGACATTTTTTCACTTCACTTTTTCTTCCCACCTACGAAGCTACGTATATCTCCGGATATCTGTTACCCATGGATGACAGATATCGAGAGCATCATGACCATATTTGGATAGTGTTACAATTTGTTGAATAATAATTCACCATAGCCAGCTGCTGCTGACCACATTTGGAATGAAATTTGTCATACCGAATCAATGAGGTCAAAAATTATGTCATGTTAAACCAATGACGTCAAAATCGGCCGAGGTGGATAACACCCTCCGAGATCTGCAGAATTCCGGCTTCATATCCTGCTCAGCCTCTTTCGATATTCATACAACATATTTTCCCGTTTCTGACTGGTTAAAACTGCACGCATAATTCACCATAACCAGTTGCTGTTGACCAAATTTGTAAAGAATTTTGTCATATTGAACCGATGATATCAAAATTGCAGCCCGCTGCAGATTATTGAACCGTTGACCGAGAGAACCTGGGGACGAGGTTGTGTTATTTTTGGTGAGCGGAAGAACAAAGGGCCCCTTTTTTTCTTTAAGAGTTTGAAATACTTTGAATAATTTATAAGATATGAAGAATTCTGCCGATCTCGGGTGTTATCCACCGATCGAGGCCGAAAGCCGAATTCAATAATTGCTAAATATATACCTGGGGCACCTACGGTTTCTTTAAATGTTAATTAAAGGAAACGCAGTTTTTCATTAAATCGAGCCTTTTTCGACGAGTTTCGATCGAAGCCAACTATGGAAACATGGCCTTGCATTCCTTTTTCCAAATAATGCTTTTTTTTTCAGGAAATTACGAAATTTCCAGTGTTTTGAAATTCTTTTATAAATAAAATAAAATCTGTGGATAGCGCAATGAGAATTGAATCAAAATATCAAATCAATGAAAAAAATCCAGATACTGATTAATTTACCTGGGAGCCTTAAAACGCATGAAATAACTCTGAAACTGAAGTTATTATGAGTTCTATAAAACAGTCACACTTAAGAAAATTTCGGCTGAGTATGTTAGTTTGAAAACAATACTGCAACATTTCTTTAGTAAGCTATAAGGGAAAGAATGCGATAAACATTAAGGAATATCGAAAAAAAAGTCATCATACAACATATAGTGAAATGTAATGACATACCATAATGAAAGTGAAGAATGCCGGATCATCGCAGTACATTTTTCAATTTAAGCAATTGGAAAGAAGAAGCGTGAAGAAATCAAGGCTCCGCAATACCGGTGCGATGCTCTACCAACTGAGCTATGAAGCCACACGTTGGGAGCAAGGTCAATTTATTGAGTTCATATCTCCCGTGAGGAGTGAAATGATGTGAAGTATTGATATGAAATAATTCAGATATTTGAGCTGCGGTTGTAGATTAAAGTGAAGAATGATCATCGCAATACATTTTCCAATTTAAGCAATTGGAAAGAAGAAGCCTGAAAAAATCAAGGCTTCAAAGGGATTCGAACCCGTGATCTCCGCGATACCGGTGCGATGCTCTACCAACAGTGAAAGTAGTTACAAAGCGTGAATAAAGCCGAGTGAAAAGTGTCGATAGCTGGAAATAATGAATGTCCGCGAACGTCCAAGTTTTTTCTATCACGGGGAAAAGCACACAATGCTCACGTGTGATCTTAGCATGTATCTTCTGATTGGTAAAAAAAGCTTGTTGATTGGTTAAAAAAGTGTTTCTATTTAACAATTAGATTATTCGCTCTCGACTTCTATGAGGTGAAAACTGGTTTTCAAAAATTTCTCTACGTGTTGCTAAACTTCACGCTTGAACAAAATTGCACCACGAATTGAATTTTGTCATTGGAAATCTGCAGTTGTTTGCGCGCTCGTACCCTTGTTTTCAATATAAAATTTCAAGCTTTTTAGGTCAAAAAGCCGCTAATGTCCTTCTTTTAGTCTTCTCGGGAATTTAATTATTCATTTGCATCTAAACATTCCTCCAAAACTTCAGGAAAATGTAAAAACGCCGCCATTTCATCGACGATTGACAGCCACTGCATTCTAACGTATACGAGAAGCTCAGCCCATCAGATTGCAAATTTTGTACTAGTATACTAATGCATTCTACCAATAAACAATGAGATTATGAACTCGAGATCTCTGTCTCGAGCGAATAATCTATTTTAGTATAAATCTACCAGTCGTTCAAGACTTTGTTTAAATCCTCCTCACAGACATCTCGGAAAAACAAAGAATCGATCGTCATTTTGACAACAAAAGCACACTTCTAGGCTATTTACTATGTACATCAGAGTACATAGAGAGTAGCGTAGCCAACCAGCGAACGACATTTGTGATAGAACGCTAGTAGATTTATACAAAGACTCAATAGAAACACGGTGCATGTTTTCTATTTCTCAATCAAGAATCTGTGAGGGTTTGTGGAAAACGACTTCCTGGACCATTCCAATAAATGAGGAGCAATGAGTAGATTCTCAGTACTAAATATGAAAAATATATAAAGAAACGTCAATATAGAGCAGTTCTCAACCATTCGTTAAACCAAAACCAAAGTGATCACTCAGCCAATCACAAAAGACGTAGACAATCCCGTGAGCCAAATCAAACTCGAAGCTGATACTTGTAAACCGCACAAAGCGCGGGAAAACTAGTGCAGGCGAGTCGAGTGAATCACAAGACAAGACAAGACAAGACAAGACAAGACAAGACAAGACAAGACAAGACAAGACAAGACAAGACAAGACAAGACAAGACAAGACAAGACAAGACAAGACAAGACAAGACAAGACAAGACAAGACAAGACAAGACAAAATCATTTGTATCTTCTTTGAACCAGTCCGTTAGGGCAGTAATGAAAACCAAGGCAAACAACTCACTTTGGAGGTTGGTTGGTTACATCGTGATATGCTTTAGTGTGACAGCGCGATGCTGTTAGTGAGTTCATGTGTGCCAGTCATTACTTGGCTGTGAAGCCGCGTGATGCTGTTCCTGAGTCGAGAGCTGCAAATTGACCCTTGCTCACCATAGAGTCTTCAGTAGCTCAGTGGTTAGAGCATCCGACTAGATTACGGAGGGTCGTGGGTTCAATTCCCATCTATGACTCGGATTTTTTCCGAGTTCTCCGAGGATTGTCCAATACTCCGACAAATTTATGCATAGCACTGATTGTATTGTATTATATCCACATAACAATAGATTAACAATAACGGCAATACAATTGAGAACGACGCAATACAATAGAATACAATACAATGCTATGCATAAATTTGTTAGAGTATTGGACAAGTATGAGTTCTAGCCCTCCTTACCTTCGATATCACGTTGTTGTAGTTGTTTCATCTTTAATATACAAACAATAATTACTTTCGAATCTACCTAAACAACTAATGTCATTAAAGGGACACAGTCAGCTTTCTGACTGCGCCGACCTGGACACTAGTTTTTCTCACTTTGAAAAAAGGTTTACCTCAACCTGAAAGTAATTATTGTTTGTATATTAAAGATGAAACAACTACAACAACGTGATATCGAAGGTAAGGAGGGCTAGAACTCATACTTGTCCAATACTCTAACAAATTTATGCATAGCATTGTATTGTATTCTATTGTATTGCGTCGTTCTCAATTGTATTGCCGTTATTGTTAATCTATTGTTATGTGGATATAATACAATACAATCAGTGCTATGCATAAATTTGTCGGAGTATTGGACAATCCTCGGAGAACTCGGAAAAAATCCGAGTCATAGATGGGAATTGAACCCACGACCCTCCGTAATCTAGTCGGATGCTCTAACCACTGAGCTACTGAAGACTCTATGGTGAGCAAGGGTCAATTTGCAGCTCTCGACTCAGGAACAGCATCACGCGGCTTCACAGCCAAGTAATGACTGGCACACATGAACTCACTAACAGCATCGCGCTGTCACACTAAAGCATATCACGATGTAACCAACCAACCTCCAAAGTGAGTTGTTTGCCTTGGTTTTCATTACTGCCCTAACGGACTGGTTCAAAGAAGATACAAATGATTTTGTCTTGTCTTGTCTTGTCTTGTCTTGTCTTGTCTTGTCTTGTCTTGTCTTGTCTTGTCTTGTCTTGTCTTGTCTTGTCTTGTCTTGTCTTGTCTTGTCTTGTCTTGTCTTGTCTTGTCTTGTCTTGTCTTGTCTTGTGATTCACTCGACTCGCCTGCACTAGTTTTCCCGCGCTTTGTGCGGTTTACAAGTATCAGCTTCGAGTTTGATTTGGCTCACGGGATTGTCTACGTCTTTTGTGATTGGCTGAGTGATCACTTTGGTTTTGGTTTAACGAATGGTTGAGAACTGCTCTATATTGACGTTTCTTTATATATTTTTCATATTTAGTACTGAGAATCTACTCATTGCTCCTCATTTATTGGAATGGTCCAGGAAGTCGTTTTCCACAAACCCTCACAGATTCTTGATTGAGAAATAGAAAACATGCACCGTGTTTCTATTGAGTCTTTGTATAAATCTACTAGCGTTCTATCACAAATGTCGTTCGCTGGTTGGCTACGCTACTCTCTATGTACTCTGATGTACATAGTAAATAGCCTAGAAGTGTGCTTTTGTTGTCAAAATGACGATCGATTCTTTGTTTTTCCGAGATGTCTGTGAGGAGGATTTAAACAAAGTCTTGAACGACTGGTAGATTTATACTAAAATAGATTATTCGCTCGAGACAGAGATCTCGAGTTCATAATCTCATTGTTTATTGGTAGAATGCATTAGTATACTAGTACAAAATTTGCAATCTGATGGGCTGAGCTTCTCGTATACGTTAGAATGCAGTGGCTGTCAATCGTCGATGAAATGGCGGCGTTTTTACATTTTCCTGAAGTTTTGGAGGAATGTTTAGATGCAAATGAATAATTAAATTCCCGAGAAGACTAAAAGAAGGACATTAGCGGCTTTTTGACCTAAAAAGCTTGAAATTTTATATTGAAAACAAGGGTACGAGCGCGCAAACAACTGCAGATTTCCAATGACAAAATTCAATTCGTGGTGCAATTTTGTTCAAGCGTGAAGTTTAGCAACACGTAGAGAAATTTTTGAAAACCAGTTTTCACCTCATAGAAGTCGAGAGCGAATAATCTAATTGTTAAATAGAAACACTTTTTTAACCAATCAACAAGCTTTTTTTACCAATCAGAAGATACATGCTAAGATCACACGTGAGCATTGTGTGCTTTTCCCCGTGATAGAAAAAACTTGGACGTTCGCGGACATTCATTATTTCCAGCTATCGACACTTTTCACTCGGCTTTATTCACGCTTTGTAACTACTTTCACTGTTGGTAGAGCATCGCACCGGTATCGCGGAGATCACGGGTTCGAATCCCTTTGAAGCCTTGATTTTTTCAGGCTTCTTCTTTCCAATTGCTTAAATTGGAAAATGTATTGCGATGATCATTCTTCACTTTAATCTACAACCGCAGCTCAAATATCTGAATTATTTCATATCAATACTTCACATCATTTCACTCCTCACGGGAGATATGAACTCAATAAATTGACCTTGCTCCCAACGTGTGGCTTCATAGCTCAGTTGGTAGAGCATCGCACCGGTATTGCGGAGCCTTGATTTCTTCACGCTTCTTCTTTCCAATTGCTTAAATTGAAAAATGTACTGCGATGATCCGGCATTCTTCACTTTCATTATGGTATGTCATTACATTTCACTATATGTTGTATGATGACTTTTTTTTCGATATTCCTTAATGTTTATCGCATTCTTTCCCTTATAGCTTACTAAAGAAATGTTGCAGTATTGTTTTCAAACTAACATACTCAGCCGAAATTTTCTTAAGTGTGACTGTTTTATAGAACTCATAATAACTTCAGTTTCAGAGTTATTTCATGCGTTTTAAGGCTCCCAGGTAAATTAATCAGTATCTGGATTTTTTTCATTGATTTGATATTTTGATTCAATTCTCATTGCGCTATCCACAGATTTTATTTTATTTATAAAAGAATTTCAAAACACTGGAAATTTCGTAATTTCCTGAAAAAAAAAGCATTATTTGGAAAAAGGAATGCAAGGCCATGTTTCCATAGTTGGCTTCGATCGAAACTCGTCGAAAAAGGCTCGATTTAATGAAAAACTGCGTTTCCTTTAATTAACATTTAAAGAAACCGTAGGTGCCCCAGGTATATATTTAGCAATTATTGAATTCGGCTTTCGGCCTCGATCGGTGGATAACACCCGAGATCGGCAGAATTCTTCATATCTTATAAATTATTCAAAGTATTTCAAACTCTTAAAGAAAAAAAGGGGCCCTTTGTTCTTCCGCTCACCAAAAATAACACAACCTCGTCCCCAGGTTCTCTCGGTCAACGGTTCAATAATCTGCAGCGGGCTGCAATTTTGATATCATCGGTTCAATATGACAAAATTCTTTACAAATTTGGTCAACAGCAACTGGTTATGGTGAATTATGCGTGCAGTTTTAACCAGTCAGAAACGGGAAAATATGTTGTATGAATATCGAAAGAGGCTGAGCAGGATATGAAGCCGGAATTCTGCAGATCTCGGAGGGTGTTATCCACCTCGGCCGATTTTGACGTCATTGGTTTAACATGACATAATTTTTGACCTCATTGATTCGGTATGACAAATTTCATTCCAAATGTGGTCAGCAGCAGCTGGCTATGGTGAATTATTATTCAACAAATTGTAACACTATCCAAATATGGTCATGATGCTCTCGATATCTGTCATCCATGGGTAACAGATATCCGGAGATATACGTAGCTTCGTAGGTGGGAAGAAAAAGTGAAGTGAAAAAATGTCAACAGAAAGGTTTAAAAATGTTACGAGCTTGGAAATCAATTTTGTTATCAATTTGTTGAATAATAAAACAATTATCCTGCGAAATCTCACGGCATATCGTCTGATTTTAGCCGACTCGGCCTACGGCCTCGTCGGCTAAGTATCAGACGATATTCCGTGCGATTTCGCAGGATAATTGTTAATTATGCGTGTCATTTTTACCAATCAGATACGGGAAATGACAATCTCGTTCCCAGAGTCTTCGTTCCCCTTGACCAGCGGTCGGAAAACGAGAGCTCTGGGAACAACCATTTTGGGGAAATGAATGAAAATACCCTATCAGCGCGTGCGCAATTTACACTAACAGCACACATCGATACGATCAAACAAAGCCACACGGAGTTAGTTCTTCTCACTCTTTTGCTCTTGTTTTTCTGTTTTTCTCATTTTTGTCTTTCCTTGTACCTTTTTTAGTTTGCCTCTTGAGAAACATAAGAGACCATCTAAAATGTAAGCGAATTTGCAAGTTATTGAGTTGTCTCAGGAGCCATAATCGGCGACGGAGACCGTAAGCAAGCGCCATTTCTGGTAATATCCGGCTGTCCCTGTGATATGGGACAATGTTTCTATTTTTAGAACAAATTGCGCCATCACCTGCGGCACACGCGCGTACATGCTGCGAGGGTTCTTGCGGATGTCGCGCGGGGAAATGGCGTCCGAAATCGTTTATGCCAGCTTTTGGCCTACAACCTAATATGTTTTTGTCTGTTGAGATTTTGGTTAAGCATTTTCGTCGTAAGTTGAGTGAAGTAAGACAGTGTCGAATTTAGGTATGTTCCGCTCTATATCACTGACCAAGCTGTGTTCCGCTGCTTCTTTTACAAGAGCTGCGCATTACTCCACTCTAAGGTTCGCATATGTTGAAGATTAACAGCTTTTCCATAACACAGCAAAAAAACTAGTTGAATATATTTGGATATAGCAGCATTTCAGGACTTCATAGCTTTCCTCCTCTTGCCACGCTCTTGCGAGGATTTCGCCAGAGTCTATCGCGACCGGAAAGTAAAAAATAAGATTAATTGCAAGTCTGAGTTTCGCCTAAATTGCAAGCAACACTTGATGTTCCATGAAGGCCCAATTAGTGGCAATGTCTGTAGATGCTGCTTAGTTTTGTTTGTGTAAAATCCAAAAACTGTCAATTGTCGATAAATAAGAGCGCTCGTCGATGCGTGTTTTTACCATCAGTTCCAACCCATATAATATCTGTCTGATAAATTTTGAAAACATATTAAAAGCTTAGCTGAAAAAGGTCGCCACCTACTGGGATTGCTGCCTTGACGTGGCTGAGTGGCTTGTGCGTCCAAGTGACTCAAAGAGCTATGCCGGCGGGGGTGTTTGCACCCCGGCTAGGGCCTCCCAAGCCGGAAAGGTCAAGGGGTAGGGTCCAGACTAAAGACAGTCCCACAACCCTCCAGATGTGGAGGTTAGGCTTGAGGCCAACAACTCCATCCTGTAAAAAGTACTTGTTACGGAAACACCAACGAAGACAACCAACAACCTGCAAGCAGACCTCTCAAGGTCCTCGAACCGTATGACTGCCAGTGGTGAAAGCCAGAGAGAAACTACTGGCGTGAAGTTAGAAGGGATGAGTGCACAAACCAAGACCAGGATCGGTTTTTGGAATGTACGTTCTAAGTACGAAACTGGGAAGCTTGCACAGGTTACAGCAGAGATGAGACGGTATAACTTACATGTGTTGGGTGTAAGTGGAGAGAAGCCTGTCGAGTTTTGCACAAAAAATAATCTGGTGATAGGTGGGGCCCTTTTCCCACAACGAGAGATGATAGCAGACGATGTCAGGCGAGACGGTATTATATTCTGGGCGAGACGATGAGCTTCAACGTGAAGGCGTGGGAATTATCTTAAAGAAAGGAGCAGATATACCGCTGTTCAGTGGAATGGAAGCCTATTAACCGCCGCCTCATAAAGGCCAGGCTAAAAAGAAAGACAAAATAACTTAACCCTGATTCAATGTTACGCTGCGACCAATGATAGCCAAGGCTGTCTGAAGGACAATTTCTATCTCAGGCTCCAGACAGTGATTGAACAGGTCCTGATGCAAGATGTTATCATCATCATGGGTGACCTAAATGCCAAATTTGACGCTGATACCTTAGGTAGTGACAGGGTGATGGGAAGACACGGGAGTGACATCATCAATGAAAAGGGAGAGAGGCCTGTCAAGTTTTGCCCAAAAAATAATCTGGTGATAGGTGGGACCCTTTTCCCACATCGACATGAAATCGCATGGTGTTCTCCAAATGGCAGGGATAGAAATCAAATTGATCACCTAATGATCAACAGGAAATGGCGGAGTTCCCTTCGAGAGGAGAGGAGCTGACACTGGTAGTGACCATTATCTCGTGACAGCCTGCCCAAAATTAAAATTTATTGGTTGCAGGGCGTCCAGCCAAGGGGCGCAGCCGTTCCGATGTTGCTCGACTGAAACATCCGAATGTGCGAAAATCTTTTATCCTCGTGGTGCGCAACAGATTTGAGGCTCTTATGGAACTACACGAGATGGCAGACAATAACAAATTGAATGAAGGGTTGAATAAGAACTGGGAGAACATTATTACTGATTACAGCGATAGCAGCAAGACATGTCTGGGCTACAGGCAGCGGAGGCCGAAGGAATGGATGTCATCTGATATCTGAAAAGCAATTGAAAGTAGACGAAGGCTAAAAAGGAAATTGATGGACTCAAAATCCCAACGGCTCAGCGAAAGGCATCAAGAGATGTATCTGGCAGCAAACAAGGAGGTGAAACGTCGAGCAAGAGCAGGCAAATGGAAGTACATGGAGAACCTTGCATCCTTGGCTGAGGAATCAGCAGCAGGCAATGAACAAGGAACGGTATATAAGATTACCAAGGTCAAAACTGGTAAATGTCAAACAACCAACATGCTTGAAAAGGACAAGAACAGTACCTTATTGAAATCAGAGTGAGAGCAGGAAAGGCGCTGGACGGAGCCCTTTAGAGAGATTTTGAATAGACCACCACCATCAGAAGAGCCAAACATCCAGGAAGCCGCAACCGACCTTGACTTAACCACAGATATTCCAGCTAGGAGGGAAATCATCCAAGCCGTGAATTCACTGAAGAGTGGAAAAGCTCCTGGCCATGATAATTTAAATGCTGAACTGTTAAAAGCAAACCCTGAACTTGCTGCAACCATTCTGGTCCCCTTATTTACAAAGATCTAGGAGCAGGAAGAAATTCCGTCAGACTGGAATACAGGAGTGATAATTAAGATACCAAAGAAAGGGTCTAAGTGATTAGAACAACTTGCGTGGAATTACCCTTCTGTCTGTGCCAAGTAAAATCTTTTGCAAAGACATTACACAGCGTATCCCCCAAGCTGTTGATGACATTCTGCTAAACGAACAAGCTGGATTTCGCAAGGGGCGTGGATGCACAGATTAAATTTTCACACTACGGAATATACTTGAGCAATGTACTTTGTGCAATAGGCAGTTGTATGTAATTTTCATCAACTACGAGAAAGCGTTTGACAGTAGTCAGAGGGATAGTCTTTGGCAGATTCTGAGAACATATGGTATTCCACAACGCATTGTCAACATCATCAAATGCTTCTACGAACTTCACATGTTGCGTCGGGGAGGGGGATCCCAGTTTTGAAGTTAAAACTGGTGTACGGCAGGGATGTGTCATGTCGTCTGTGCTATTCAATATTGCTATCGATTGGGTTCTTCGTCGCATAGCGGAAGATCAGCGAAGAGGCATAAGATGGACCCCTTTTCTGCACTCTAGGACCTCGACGTCGCAGACGATTTAGCCCTATTGCCCCACACTTGGCAGCACATCCAGGAGAAGACAGCCCGGCTCATCATATTCAGCACTTAGGTCGGCTTCAAAATCTGCTTGAAAAAGTCGGAAGCCATGTGTGTTAATTCCCCTTCCCCAACAGAGATCAGGGTAAGAGGACAGGGCATTCTATACGCCGACAAGTTCACATACCTTGGAGCGGAGTGCTTTGCCAGGATGGTGACACTGGTGTTGAATAAGGCGAGAAATGCCTTTATGAGGTTAAGATCGGTGTGGAGGTCAGCAAGCTACAGCACAAAGAAGAAGCTTAAAATCTATCAGAGCTGCGTGTTGGCAACTCTTCTTTACGGCTTGGAATGCTGGCGAATGACGGAGCACGGCCTTTCAAGAGTAATGTCTTTCCACACAGCTAGCCTCAGGACTGAAGATTCTGAGGATCTTCTGGCCCCAGAAAATATCCAATGATGGGCTTCTGAAGCAAACCAAACAGGAAGATATTCGTACCCTTGTCACCAGGAGAAGATGGAGATGGATCAGGCATGTGCTGCAGAAGGGCAATAACAACATAGCCAGAATAGCAATGCGCTGGACAACTGAAGGCAAACAGAGCAGAGGGCGCCTAAAAACAAAACTTGACCAGAACTGTAGAAAAGGGACTAAGAGAGCGCAATTACAGCTGGAGCACCATTGAAAAACTGGCTAAAGATAGGCAGCGTTGGAAAGATTTCGTTGCCACCCTATGTGCCACATATAGGCATGATGGGCAGTAAGTAAGTAAGTGAAAAGGGTCGGTACAAAACATGGACCCCGTAATCTGGACCCCTACTGGATCGGAACCCCTTTGAGATACCTTCTGGACCACATATATGTGCACACCAAGACCCCTTCTGGACTCCCATCTTGAGCCCTATAAGGACCTCCATATGTGCCCTTAATTTTCTTACAGAAAATACGGGTTCCTGATTTAAATAATTAAACTAGGAATGTAACACGATGAAGTCTATTTAATCAATGAGCAAAACGCATGAGAAATTAATGAATTCACGCAGCGTTGTGTCTAGAATAATATGGCCGGCGATTAAAGTTGGTTATGACGAAACAACGGGGTTATATGTTATGAGCGGCCGCATTGAAGGATTGAAGTGGATGAAGTAAGTTCGTTTATAGAAGTCATGACATGGATAAACCAACAAAACGAGAGACTTAGAACTACGGTCTTTGATGTTCTTCATTCTCTTCTTTGTTTTCGTGTCTTTCAGTTTCTTTAAGGGCCCACTGACGGATTTTCCCGCGTTGCTAAGGAAGTGAAATGTCACTTCCGGTGACTGACGTCATGATATCGTGAGCTGATCAGAAAACCAACTCGCCGACCTGGAAAATTTGATAACAATCTCTTAATCATAAAAATTACAATTTACTCGATTCTGATTGGTTTAAAAAAGTCCTATTTTCCACTAATTCGCTTGCTGAGTTGTTATCGGACAGTTTGTTATTGGATTGTTATTGGACAGTTCATTAAGCCAATCACATTCAAAGTTGTAGTTTAACTCCACCAATCACATTCAAAGTTGAAATTACGTGCTACTTGCGCGCGCGCTTGCTTTTGTGTTTTTGTCGGTAACCTTAGAATGTTTACGCCTCCTTTCTCAGTATTTTAACCTTAAATTTTCCCCTTTTTTCATAACTTAGTTATTTTCTTTTTCTCGGAAATTGTAATTTTTATGATTAATTTATAATAGGACTTCGTGTCGTCCAATTCAGTCTCTAATCATACTCGTGATAAACAAATCGGACTCCCGCTGCGCGGTCGTCCGATTTTGTTATCACTCGTATGATTACAGACCGAATTGGACTCCACTCAGTCCTATTACCATTACTAATAAATCAAAAGTTTACGCGTACAACTAGCGGGACAAGATCTTACTCATTCACAGCGCGAAATTGTAAGTTCTGTTTTCATCCCTGAAAAACTCACCTTTTCCCATTGCCTCAGAACAAAAAATGCAGCAAAAAGGTTGCTGATTCACATCGAAGGGAGTTCCGTGTTATATCTTTCAAATAAGTAAAATCTCCTTGTTTTAGTAGACCCAGTCTACTGCATCACACCTTTTTGCTCGAACCCGCTCGTTTCACCGACCTGCGTATGAGCGTCCCGATCGAACGTGTTCAGCTTGCGCTTTCTGTTGTCAGATCAAGTGCGCACGTGTAAAGGAACGGACTTCCGGTTTGGCAAAAACGCTTAATTTCAGGCGGTCTTTATTTTTTATGTGACACAGTTCACCCCGAAATACAGAATATAGCTAAGCATAGGTTTTTTCAAAACATTTTGTTTAAAAATGTTATGGGTATTTCAATATCGTTTATCTCTTTAAAAAGAACATTTTTCAAAATGAAAAGAAACCCATGCTGTGTAACCGCACGATGCGGTTCCAGTCTAGACCCACAAATTGACCCTTGCTCACCATAGAGTCTCCAATAGCTCAGTGGTAGAGCATCCGACTAGATCTCGGAGGGTCGTGGGTTCAAATCCCATCTGGGACTCGGATTTTTTCCGAGGTCTCCATAAATTCAATATCATGTTGTTGTTAAACGCGAAGACTAATACCAAATAAGGAAAGTAATGACAATGAAAAAGTAAATGAAAATAAACAGACCTAGTTAAGTCTGCTGGAAAAATATAAGTGGCTAGTAGAGAAGAAGTTTCTCACTGCCAATATTTTCATTAAGAGCTGGTTTTAAATCACGAATCAGCAAGGCTTCCTTAATTTTACAATGTATATCAGACTGTCCAGTGGCTAAAATATCAAAATGATCCCATTTAATCTTGTGGCCTGTTTGGGTCATATGGTCAGCAATGGCAGAAGAATGGCTGTTACTCGTCAGCACTTTAAAATGTTCCGTTTTCCTGTCATGTAATCGACGTTTTGTTTTTCCAATATAGTAGTCATCACAATCCCAGCAGCTAGCCTTATAAACTACTTTAGACCTAAGGGAGCGGCTACCGAAAGAAAACGTTCACTGGTCTCTACACTCAATGGGATTCTTTCACACCTCGGAAATACAAGATTAACCTCATCCGCACACTTACTTATCGTTGCCTGCGAATTTGTTCATCACCCTGTCTGCTGCAGTCTGCTTTAGATGACCTCAAGAGACATTTGTCACGCAATGGGTACCCCCGTGGTATTATTTCTTATAACACGAACGATGTAGTCAATAAACACCAAAACAAGCCTAAGGATATCATTACAGTGCCCAAAAAAGAAATTTTCATTGTTTTGCCCTATCTAGGTATTCAAAGTAAAATTGTCACTCAGCAGCTCAAATCATGTATTTACAAGTTCTATGGTTGTTTTAATCCTAAGATTATTTTCAGAAACACTCGCCGTATTAAGTCTTTTTTCCCCTATAAAGACAGACTCAGCCGCTCCCTTAGGCCTAAAGTAGTTTATAAGGCTAGCTGCTGGGATTGTGATGACTACTATATTGGAAAAACAAAACGTCGATTACATGACAGGAAAACGGAACATTTTAAAGTGCTGACGAGTAACAGCCATTCTTCTGCCATTGCTGACCATATGACCCAAACAGGCCACAAGATTAAATGGGATCACTTTGATATTTTAGCCACTGGACAGTCTGATATACATTGTAAAATTAAGGAAGCCTTGCTGATTCGTGATTTAAAACCAGCTCTTAATGAAAATATTGGCAGTGAGAAACTTCTTCTCTACTAGCCACTTATATTTTTCCAGCAGACTTAACTATGTTGTTGTTATTTCATCTTTAATATACTCACTTTGGAGGTTGGTTGGCTGCATCTTGATATGCTTTAATGTGACAGCGCGATGCTGTTAGTGAGTTTATCTTGATATGCTTTTGTGACAGCGCGGTGCTGTTAGTGAGTTTGCCAGTCATTACTTGGCTATGTAACCGCGCGATGCGATTCCAGTCGAGACCCACAAATTGACCCTTGTTCACCATAGAGTCTCCAGTAGCTCAGTGGTTAGAGCATCCGACTAGATCACGGAGGGTCGTGGGTTCAAAACCCATCTGGGACACGGATTTTTTCCGAGGTCTCCATAAATTCAATATCATGTTGTTGTTATTTCATCTTTAATGTAAAAAATCATTTGAGTCTAAAATTAAGCAACGAGGTGCTACAGTGTG
>JAHPZR010032253.1:0-16157 GCA_019787425.1 Platygyra sinensis | reverse complement strand
CACCAGAGATGGGTGATGAAATTCTTTTTTTTTTTTTTTGAAGCAGACATATCCAGGTTGTTACTGTGGAGTGTCAAAATTAGAGATTTTGTATTGTATGAGGTACAAAGGACTGTGACTCTATGTATGTAGTCCCTGAGCATTCACTGTTCAGCCATAGAGTTTGTGGCTGGGTTCTACTAGGAGTAATGTTTTCAATTTGAAAGCTAGATTTACAAATATTTTATTAATGAATTAATGATTTTTCATGTATTATTGTAGTATGTACACTTTTCAGAATCCTTTTATTCAGTGACAGTGGCTACTTATTGGAGTATGGTTATAATGTTATGTGCTTTACAAGTCAGAATTCCCTTTTTATTACTGGTATTTGGTTTTCACTATAGAGGTAGTTTATATGTGAACCATATTTTTCTATTTTAAAACGAGACTGTAGATATTGGTGTATATACAACATGCATTATTTATTACAAATGGAATAAAAGTGTTTAAAACCGATACTTCATCTTGTGCATGCCTGTCCATTCTAAAAAGTGTTAAAGGATTTTTAGTAATTAGAGATTTAGCTGCAATATAAGCATCCACTAGATGAACAAACTGCTTGAAGTCTATATAAACAATAGTCTCCATTTGATGCAAAAATATATATCTCTTATTAGACATTTTGTTGTGTAGTATCGCTGAGTATTTTTAAGAGTTGTGCCGTATTTTGGCGAGCCCGTAGGGCAAGTCAAAATACAAACAACGAGTAAAAATTCTCAGCGATACTACACAACAAAACGTCTTATAAGAGATTTATTATCCAACACGCCAAATTGGTATGTTCAAGCGAGCGAATTTGTTGGATATTTATTTTCAGGGAATGCGTGACAAGTATGCGAAGCCGAACAGAATTGGCGCGAGAAATCCAGCTAACTGATTGGTCAACGGCAGGAAACCTCTCCAACCGGTCCTCTGGAGTACAAATACCGCGTGATATTTGTACTCGTCTTA
The DNA here is from genome assembly GCA_019787425.1 of Platygyra sinensis. NCBI lineage: Eukaryota > Metazoa > Cnidaria > Anthozoa > Scleractinia > Merulinidae > Platygyra > Platygyra sinensis. The sequence continues at coordinate 15,164 of JAHPZR010032253.1, read as the reverse complement.
AGCGTTATTTGTACTCTGCGAAGTGCAGTTGGATAATAAGCTAGGATATTTGTCTGCAGACATCATCTGTTGCGAGAAGCGAACATTTTTTCGAGAGTGTAGCTCAAGGAAAACTGTGAGCTTCGAGGAACAGATAATGTCCAAGGACAAACATCTGAGCATATTTTTGCCCCAAATGGAGACTATCGTGTTTATTATCCTTCAAATCTTTTACGCAACACGTGCAGTTTTGAAAATTGGGGTATATATAAACAATAGTCTCAATTTGGCGCGAAAGTATGCTAGGATATTTGTCTGCGGACAATATCTGTTCCAAGAAGCGAACAGTTTTCCGAGAGCGTAGCTTGTGGAAAACTGTGAGCTTCAAGGAACAGATAATGTCCAAGGACAAATATCCGAGCATAATTTCGCCCCAACTGGAGACTATCATGTTTATTATCCTTCAAATCTTTTATGCAACGCGCACAGTTTTGAAAATGGGGGTATATTTAACAATTATTCCACTCATGCTTGTTGGATATGAGATGATAGATAGCCAACAAGGCACGTAGCGCCGACTTGGCTATAATCATCTCATATCCAACAAGCGCGAGTGGAATAATTGTTTTATAAAAACGCCCCCAAAATATAGAAAACTAGACTACAATAAAAACAAAAAGGCCAAAAAAATCACGCATACGCTCGCCATTTTTGTAGATCATGGTATAATGGCTCATATACCATGATGGCTTAGCCAATGAAAACTCTCGAATTGCATTATCCAATAATCCATTTTTTAATAATCTTGGATATCCCCAGGTTTTAGCTGGTGGATATTCGGTCACATGACGCATTTACACCAATTGCGCTTGAGCGAAAAGATTTGATGGATTATAATCTCAAATATCCCCCAGTTTTAGCTGGGGGATATTTGGTCATGTGACGTGTTTAGACCAATCGCGTGCGAGCAAAAAGATTTGATGGATTATAAAAATGTATATAAAGGAGGTCCTAATAATTCTTCTTCTTGGAAAACTAGAAGTAAAATAACCTCCATTTTAGATTAAAACAGTTCTCTGTAAATCCCATTTTGCTAGCAAAAAGGCAAGTAGAGGAACATAATAATAATAACATTTATAATGCGCAAATTCCATATAATGACCCACCTAGTTGATCAAAGAACAAGATCAAACAATTTTTTTAAAATCATTTAAAAATAATATGCCATTGCTACACCCTTATCCAATAAATATGTTTTCACAGCATGTTTTGAGAGAATGCGATATCATATTGATAGAAAAACAAAACACTTGTTTTACTTGTCTGTTCTTTGAACAAAAGCTTTTTTAATCAAATGTTGTAAACCTCAGTGCTGAATTAGATTGCTCAATATAATATTACAATCTGCTGAAGCATGCCTTTGATCAGCTGTGATCCCATCAGGAATCCTCTGGTGGTGAAGTTTCCATTGTTTTAATGCAGTTTTCACATTGCTCTACAGTGTTGCTTAGTGTGTCCACCATTTCTGGACTGAACATGGTGACTACATCAACATTTAACAGATGGCAACGTACTGTTAAGGAAAATAGAAAGATTACTGCTAAACTTACTTGTAACTATCCTTGATTTAGACTTTGCTCTTATTAACTGAGCAGGAAGTCTGTATGGGAGAATCTTGACGTAGGTCATTAGTACAGAAGTCACTGTGTTCAGTTTGTACACATGATCAAGGTCAAGATTCTCCTATACAGACTGACTAAGTTCAGTTAATAAGTTTCTTATTATATGGGGCAAACAAGAACAAGTTAATTTGTTTAATGCAACTGGTTTGTACTAACTGACATTTTGCTTACAAACAGCAATAAGCTGAATTTAATTCTGCTAAATTTTGCCCGTCTTCTTTATCTTGTTTTCTCATCAGGACTTTTTGGGCCCCCCCCCCATAAAAAAATATAGTTAGAAGAAAATAGTCAATGGTTTTGCATTTTAGTTTGCAACTTTTTCACTGCAAATTGCAAATAACCTTATTGTTGATTTTATTAGCGCCTGAGATCATTTACCTATGGATCCTGCACTATATCGGTACTTAATTTGATTGATTGATCGATCGATTGGTCTAGATGCTGGTCTAGGTTGGGAATCTAGACCGCTTTCAATATCAATTTAAGCCAATTGAATTCATGAATTTGGTAGTTCCCAGTCCTTACGAGACAGAGCCATATAATAATGCTTGGTACCAACCACTTGCTGTTGTTACTGTATCCTTAATAGCTGCAAGGGTCTTCTCAATCTCTCCCATCCTAGTTATCATGTTTTCGTATGTGTCAGGACACCCTGATAACAACATAATTTTGTTACTGAAACACGAATATCAACTGAGGTAAACTATAAATGTTCACAGAGAAATCACGTTAATGCATCCATTGAATAGAGTTAATGTGTATTCAAATGACCTTAACACTCGGCAACTCGTCCACAAATCACCAAAATCACTAACTTAGTGTGTTTATACGGCAAGAGTTAACATCACTTACCACTGCTATCACTTGCGTCACTTCTGCCATCATTGTTTAAGGTTATATCCTAAGTATGCAAATTTCATATAATTTAAAATAATTACACTAAGGATTTAAATGATTGGTTTCATTCTTTGTTTTCCCAAATATTTTACAATTACCACCTGTAGCCTGCCAGGGCTGTGGGTCAATAGTCCATGAGGCGAAGCCAATTGGGCTATCAGTGATCCGAGGCCTTTGAGGGCAAAGGGTCTAATTGTTTTAGTGTCATCCAACTAGTTGGACAGTAAAGTTAGCAAATGCAAGCTGAAGAAGAAGATTATTAGCAATACCTAGTCTTCTAGTAGCTTAGCCAATTAAAATAGGGTTTGCATAAGTCCACTAGTTTGGCGATACTAATAATAATTATTCAAAAACTTCCCCGTTTCTGATTGGTTAAAACCACATGCAAAATTCACCAAAACCACCTGCTGCTGAACAAATTTGGAAAGAACTTTGCCATATTGAACTGATGAATTCAAAAGTTTTGTCATATTGAACCAATGACGCCAAAATGATGTCAAAAGTGCAGTCCACTGCAGGTTATTGAAACGTTGGCCAAGAAACCCTAAGGAAAAGGTTTTGTTATTTTTAGTGAGCAGAAAAAAAAAAGCAAAACGGTGAAACTCCTTTAAGAACGGGAAAATATTTTGAATGAATAATTAAGCAATTATTGAAAATAAGGTAAAAGGTTTGTCTACCAGGCAAAATGTTACCTTTCAAGAGTTGAATTTCCAAAAAGGGACTACACTTTCTTCCTTTGAAGAAAAATTCCAATGTTTTGCCCTCAGTCCCAACCATTAGGTACTACTAAACCGCTTTCTTTAATTCAGCCATTCTGATGTAAAGAGGCGCCTGGTGGATTCTTACAATAATTCAATGCTAGTTTCCTTCCCAAAAATATCACTTACAATAATTCAATGCTAGTTTCCTTCCCAAAAGTATTACTGGCTGATATGTAAATAAAACTACTTGACCCACAATACCTAAAGACGTTACGACTCTGGGAGGAGAATTTTCAGTGAAGTCTGAAGTCCTTTACAACGAAACATGTGCCAGTTCTAGTGGAAAAAGATTCTAGATTCCCCTTGTGAAAAGTTGTTATGGTTTGTAGGTGCTGTGGGTACATTTGGGAAGAAAACCAGCTTTGGATTAGTTACGGCAGTTATCAGTCACACGTGCCCTCCCACGATTTTTTCCCAGTTCGAAATCTACGTTTTGGTGGACGTCAATCAAATGTATCCATGACAATAACGGCGAGCGGAGTTGCCAGATTCTCGGAGTATCCGAGTTGCTCTTTCATCTTTACTTGACTCGTCGATAAACAGGAACTGAGAAGTAAGACTTATAAAATCGTTTGAAGTGCCTTTTCGTTCGTTTCGCTCACGGGCAATGTTTTGAGGCTGCAAATTTACAAAAAGTGTACAACCACAGCAACCCGGCAAAGCAACACTGATGAGAATGAACTAAATAGAAATAATAACCTTTATTACAGAATGAACTACAAAACTCTGACTGCTAATCTCCTGCGGCTTTCATTACCTTTTCATAGCTGATAATCCCAATTACCGTTTGGTTCTGCTGACGGTTTGCTTTGCATATAATTTGCCTGTCTGGTATTCCAACCACGCTTGATTCAAACTCGTCAGAATAGATCTCTGGATTGTGTTTTAGCAAGGCGAATGACGAGAATCTCTGCCGCGAAAATAATCTGCATCCATAACAAGCTGATAAGAAGTCAATCTCCACATAAAGCGACTCATTTCAGAGGCCAACTTTTTCAGCTACCATGTATCTGTCGTTTCTTTGACTTTCTCTTTGGCGGATCGCTTACGGCTCTAGATTTGTTATCGAACGCCGCCTTCTTCACAAACGTTTCAATTCGCTCGCAAAAAGTGTTTCTGCATGCACTGTTCAAAGACAAAACACGTTAACTTTTCTCTACATAATAGCCCTCAATCTCAGCGAAATTGCAAATTACGTTGTGATAATAACTGAGCGATTATCCCTGATCCAACGGCGATCGAACATGGCTGTGAAATTGTCAAGAAATAAACAAGACTATTGTCATGGATACGTTTGATTGACGTCCACCAAAACTTAGTTTTTGAAATCGGAAAAAATCGTTGAAGGGCGCGTGTCATTGATAACCGCTGTAAAATGTTAGTCCAAGAATGTAGCTAATCAAGTCATTTGTCATCAGAGGTATCCATGTGTCAAGACCCAGCCAGCTAAAAGAACTCCTTAGGAAAGAGAATGTTATTCAGATGAAGACAGAAAATTTTACGTTCTTACATGGTGCCACAGTGCTGGTGGTGATCCGGTGTTGTTACTGTAGGTTGGTGTGGTGCTACTAAAGGAATAGAAACGTTTTTTTTCAGCTTAAATTTGAAAAGGGTATATATTTTCTCTACAGTTGAGGAACAATTTCTAACATGAACTTTTTTTACATAACTAGATCGAACACAGTGTTTTTTTACGTTTTTCACTGCATTGCAGGTGATTGTTGGAGACATGCGCTAACCCTAGTCAAAACAAATGCTTGAAAATAATTTCTGTGACATTACCCAGAAAATGCAGAACCCTCGATATTTCCTGAACACTTTTGTTCAAGACATCAACGTTCAAATAAATTTTTTTGAATAGTATATTAAGGTCCCCAACGTCAAATGTTTATTAAGATATTACCACGAATTTTCTTTAACATCCAGCTGGTTTGGGACAAAGTCCGTCTCGCTTCGTACAGCTTGACCAAAAACCTGACAACAAAGCAAGCGACAAAATATATTTTGCATTGCTAAAAATGAAAAGATAAATTAGTGACATCTGTTCCTCGAAGGTAAATTTAATCTACTAAACACACGGCATCAAAATATTCAGAAGCAACCTGCTTCGAATTGTGAATATTTAATGAGAAGGTTTAAAATCCTTGCCAAAATTATAGGTTTTCATTTTGAAGTGCTTGTCAATTTATGCATTTTCAAAGAAACGAATATTGATTATTGAAGCAACTTTGAATGACTTAATTATAAAATTGAAAGTTATGAGGTAGTTTTCAAGAATCCAGCATAAAAACTTTGAAACATTGGACATTATGCTTAACACTTACAAAATATTGTACTCAAAAATTCACAAGATTCAACCTTGTCGCCTCTTTGTAATAAAACCGAAGCGCTAATTATAAGCATTTTCTTTGCTGTATTGTTATAAGCCACATTATATGCTTTAAAATTTTCTGATGAACACACAAAATACTTTCCTCCTTAGAGTGAACTAAGAAATAAGATCTCATAAGCATATATAATTAAGAAGGAGAAGTTGAGATAAAAGCGCTTGTGTACCTGTGAACAGATGCCTGTACTAAAAGGTCCGTAGTTCTCGTCGGTGTCATTCGTTTGCATATTTAGCGTATACGAAATAAACTATAGTCCCGAGAACGAGTATTACTAGAAAAATTGTTGATGCCAAAAGAAGCTTCAAGTGTCTTGGGAGCGGAGGTGTAAGCTGGTGAACAATTATTTGTCTCTCTATTCTCTCTCTTGAACATTGAACTTCTTCTATCAAAGTTTCGGCCATCGTATAAAACGCTTCGCCAGTCGCGCGCGTTGCAAGCGCGGGAAAAATGCTGACACAAATCATAACAATGTCGTTCATTGGACAATCCAGCCCCCTTCTTATTCTATTCAAAAAGCTAAGTTTTCATTGGTCATGTTAAAAAGGTGATTCCCTGGGCCCTAGAGATGACACTTGACGTTAGATTTTTTTCAAATTTTTTGCGGTTATTCGAAATGTGCGATAATATAATTAATATAAAATGTGTGATTACAAGTCGTCAAAGTTGCGGCAAAAATCCGTGCAATGGTACACTTTAGGTGCGCTTTTCTTTTTCTGAATGCTGCCACATGTACATTTCGGGGTATCAGTGGCCAAAGACATGGAGTTGATATAAAACATTCTCATTGATACATAGCTTCGTCTTAAAAAAAATTGATTTGTGTTTCTTGATCAGAGTTGACAAAAAGTCTGCGTTCGCCTTCAAGTGGTGGGTGGTAAGATCACTTCATGAGTGAAAGGGTAAGTAAACATTTTTGGCAGTAATATTTCTCCGGACGTTAAAATTTTTCTTACTCATTCAGTGGCAGGCAGTGAACGATATACTAATGTAATGCTATAAAATGTAATGCTATATAATGTAGTGCTTGTTTAAGAGAAAACGAGCATTTAATTCGCTGTCGAGCTTAGCTTAGCTTAGCTTGAGGGAAATCTCTTACGTTGTGTACGTGCACGCCCTCATTTGAGTGCGGTAATAACGCGAAAATCGTGCGCAGTAAGGATGTGGATGCAATGTAATATTAAGGAATCACCTTTAAACGGCGGCTTTCAAATAACGGGGGAGGGAGCTACTACAGATACTGCATGCAGCTATTACAGATATCATAATGCTACATATCATAATATATGCTAGACAGAAAACGCACTAGATGCTGTATTAAAGTAGTACCATGTGCAGTTGCTGTAGTATGTGTAGTACCTGAAGCACCTGTAGTATAGCGCGTTTTCACTCACGCGACCAAGAGTCCTGCAAACTTATTTGGAAAATAAAAAGTGCTTACATATAAAGCCGAAGAGTCTTTCGAAAACCTCGGCAATCTTCGGAAGGCGTCGGTAAATCTCCGGAAATTCAGGTTTTGTAAGCACGAACAATCTCAAGCATTTTACTGAAGAAAAGTTGGCAGGTACATTATTGTCCGCCTTGACAGGCAAGAAATCCGACAGAAGCTGATACAGCAGAGATTTGCCCTGGGATTTGCTAAAGCCAGTCGGAAGAACGGCAACAATATCTTTGCCTTTCAGTAAATATTCAAAACATTTTACTTGAAGTGGCTTTAAACAAAACAACGGAATGTTACAACGATCCAAGTAGACTTAGCACAGACAGTTTCTCTGCCCTCATCTCTATGTATGTATGTATGTACGTACGTACGTACGTACGTACGTACGTATGTATGTATGTATGTATGTATGTATGTATGTATGTATGTATGTATGTATGTATGTATGTATGTATGTATGTATGTATGTATCCATGTAACTTGATTTGGCACTTCTGATTATGCAAACTTCGCTAATTTATTACACCCAGGATTTCAGGGTCTAAGATGGGCACGTGACAAGCCCCGCCCCAAGCCAGGGAAAAGCCCCTGGGAACGAGGTTGAACTCAGCAATTACTCCAAGACCCCCGCTTTTTAGTGGCCAAAATTTCAGCCCTCCCCCCCCCCCCCTAAAATCACCAAGCCCCCTCCTCCAATAAATAATGAACGGTCCCTTACAGCGCTTTCCTTGGTTACTGTTTCTGTTTACTTTCTGTTTTATTGATATCTTATGATTGTGTTACGTATTTATATGCTTAGTGCTTTTTTAACGTTACACCCCTACCTCCCCATCAACCTCGTTCCCAGGGTCTCTCATCTTACCGCCCCTGAGAGATGAAGATGAGAGACCCTGGGAACGAGGTTGCCTCCCCATAACAGCAACCACTCTACAACGACAGCCACTTTCCTGTGAGAGGGCAAGAAAATACAAGTGACTCGTGTGATATTCCATGTCTTAAAAACTGGATTATTGTATTTTAGTATATACTTAAGGTGGCTCAATAGGGTTTTAAGAGCGCGCGCACCGATGATGCGAGCTGTAGTAATGTGCGCGCGCTAGCTGACGCAAGCTCATGCAAAGCAGCAAACAAGTCAACAATATAGCTCAAATTACAGCCCAGAAGTAGAAACAGAGAAACCATTTAAAAGGAAAACGTAAAGAAAATGATTTGGACCGAAAGGTCTTGTGTGTATTTTGATGAGACCGCCATTGTCGAGTTGCTCATCGACAAAACCGCGTGGTTCGAAAATTCGCGCATGCTCACATAGCGATCTTGGCGAGTTCCTATTCTGACGAGGTAATTGCCATTGAGGTGAAAAAATAGAAAAATCCTTATCAGATTTCTCGACTTTCCTTCGGTGAAATTCCTTAAGATTTGGCAGAGAAGTTATTCCTTATTAGCTTTCCTTGCTTTCAATTTATCAGAAAAATTTGTAAGACAAGGTTTTCGCTTAGCCAAAAAAACACAAAAATGCTAAAAACGAAAAAACTACCTTGACAACCCCTACTTTTTTCGGTTTTAAAAGTTTCTTCTTGCCAGACTCTACCCGGTTTGAGCATATCAGAAAATTTTACCGAAGAAAATTGAAGAAAATTGAAATCAAAGCCAAACAGACGTCAAAAAATGGCGATGTTTGAGTAGTTTTAATTTGAGACTAAAAGCCTTGATATCAGAGGTGACTGTTGAACAGCAAATTTTGGCCCTTGTTTGTTATGTTTCAGTAGCTTTGATTAGGAAAATGGCAAAAAGAACGAGAATATTAACTTTCGATTGAGGCCACTGGCGCGCGCTTCGTAATCTTGCATAACCCTATTGAGCCACCTTAAACAGTGGATAGTGTTAAACGAGCACGCTGATTGGCTCGTCAAACTCCGAATATCCTGTGCTATTTACCTCCGAGCAACTTGGAATAAAATGGCGTCCCAGTTTGCATCCGTGACAAGTCAAGAAATCATCCAAATTAGTTTTTTGTGGTGTATATTATCTCACTGTTTTAGTATATACTAAAACAACTATTCACCGAAGTGGAGGTGGCTAGCGTTGGATATTTACCTCGCCGCTTCGCGGCTCGGTAAATATCCACCGCTAGCCACCTCCACTCTGGTGAATAGTTGTTAAATATCACTAAGTTAGTACGCGCGCTGTGATTGGTCAATTTAGCGGTCCGTACCTTTCCTGCACGGAACGCTAAAACTTTTGTTGCCAAACTATTGCGTGATTTATCGTTAAATTTTCTCAACTTACATATCGCAAATAAAAGTTTAAAACTTTCTTTTACACTAAATTGAGTACTAAAGCGTGCTAAAGACTTAAAAAAGATTTCAAATTGATTTGGTTTGCTTTCGACCTGTTTCAGAAATTTGAAGCCGTCCCTCATGAATGGAAATGGTTCCTAAACCCTTCAGACACACAATAGAGATATAATAAATATCTTACTAACCTCGATTTCTCGGTCCGTACTGTAAGTTACGGATCCTCGTTTTCCCCCTGCGATTTATGGCCCGCGAGCTTCGCGCTAGGGCCATAAATCGAAGGGGAAAAAACTCGGTCCGTAAGTTACGGTACGGACCTCGAACATGGTTAGTAAGAGGTATTCAGGATCGAGTTTTCACAGGCTTCTTGGAACAGAAAATGCCCTGGAACAAATATCCGAGCATATTCATGGTAATCGTACGCGTAACTTTGGGCTTTTTTATTTTATTTCAGTTTGCTATATTTTTGGGGCGTTTTTAACCGCAGGAACCAGTCCCCTCTCGTGTGCCGGCCTTTACGGACTGCTAAGATGGACCGCACACGAATACTGATTTCCGTTTTTTCCAGTCATTGCACAAAATAACAGGTTAACATTTTTCTTAAGTAGAAATCTTTTTCGCCTTTTCGGAGAAAAAGCCTCAACTAACACCCCAATGTATGACGCAAGATAGGAAAAAGTACACAGAAAATGGTAAAAGTAAGGTTGCTTTATATTTAAGCAATAGAGCAGTTTTTCCGTGTTTACATCGCCTCATCTAAACACTAGGAGGGTTGTGAGAATTCGAGAAAGTTATGCAAACCCAAGAGGTAGTCGAGGATTTACATAACTTTCGAGAATTCTCCCAACCCTCCGAGTGTTAAGATGAGGCTCTGTAAACACGGAAAAAGTGTTCTATTGCTTTTGTAAAATAATTGTTAAAAATACGTGGAAATCTCAAGCGTCACAACCATGTTTACATACTCTCATCTAAACACACCTATCGACCAATGAGAGCGCACGTAGTGGCTCAGTGATTTTATAAATATATCTTTACTGAATTTAAGGTGATTCCGCAGAAATAAAAGTTGCTGATGAATTTTTTGAAACTTTCCCTGAATGTTCTCTACCAAGCACTGTTTCGAAAAAAACATTAAAACGACAGGTCACCGATTCCCACATAAGAGATGTGATGGGCCAGTCTTGCCTTAAATGTACGAAAGTATTTGTAATTCTTAGGTGATGCGTGACACTTACATTCAAAAGAAAATAAAAATTACTAAGGGCATAGAAATATGCAAAAGTGTCAAAATGATTTTGACACTTTTGCATATTTCTATGCCATCAGTAATTTTTATTTTCTTCAGTCTTACCTTACCTCATTTATGCCTGTACTCGTGCTAATCGCGAGCGTTATTCATTGGTCAACGTTATATTTTGCGGTAGCTCGAAACATGGTTTATTAAGTAATGATCCGCGCAAGAGGTAGGCAAAAATCGGGCGTTCAAATGCACAAATAGCGGTTTTTTAAAAAGTGATACATGTACTTGGAAAAAAAACTTGACGGTAGAAAAAAGTGTCGAGCGTATAGAGCAATAATATCATATAACATTTGGAGTTGTACTATTTAAAACGACATGGACGTATTTTAATTAAGGAGGATTATATGTACACTATTGTTATGCAATAAAAAATATAGGTTGCTATGCTCGTTTAAGAGAAAATGAGCATTTACTTTGCTATCGAGCTTTAGCTTGAGGGAAATTTCTTTCGTTGCGTTTGCGCGCGCTAATGACGTGATAATCGTGCGGAGTAGGGATGCGACCCCCCCCGGGGGGGGGGTACTCGATATATCTTTGGGTGGGGAGGTGCGGCCCAGCCCCTCATACCCTGACCCTGTTTAAGACAAATATCGCTGATTTTCCTACCCTGTTTAAGACAGAATTCCGATTTTTGATACAGTTGCGGTTACAAATTGTGTCTGTTTCTTGTTGTGCAATCAATGGAAATTTAATGTGCCTGGTATCAATGCCAAAGCCAACGGAAGTCAATATTAATTTACAAGAGCTTGTAAAAATTTTGCTGTTAATCATAAAAATTACAATTTCCTCGATTGTGATTGGTTTAAACAAAGTCTTATTTTCCACTAATTCGCTTGCTGAGATTGCTGAGTTGTTATCGGACAGTTTGTTATTGGATAGTTTGTTATTGGACAGTTTGTTATCGGACAGTTCATTAAGCCAATCATATTCAAAGTTGTAGTTTAAATCCACCAATCACATTCAAAGTTGAAATTGCGTGCTACGTGTGCGCGCGCTTAGAATGTTTACGCCTCCGTTCTCAGTATTTTAATGCAAATTTCCCCTTTTTTTCATAACTTGGCTATTTTTCTTTTTCTCGCAAATTGTAATTTTTATGATTAATTGATAATAGGACTTCGTGTCGTCCAATTCAGTCTGTAATCATACTCGTGATAAACAAATCGGACTCCCGCTGCGCGGTCGTCCGATTTTGTTATCACTCGTATAATTAGTAATAGTAATTGGACCGAGTGGAGTACAATTCAGGGAGTAATCGCGCGAGTAATTTCAAAATCGGACGAGCGCGAAGCGCGAGGCTGATTTCAAATTACGAGCACGATTACTCCCTGAATTGTACGACACGAGGTCCAATTACTAATTAATCGTATCTATAACAAATTTCGGAATTAAAAATGTCTTTTCAGAACTTTTTTTGAGCAAAAACGTCTGTAGCGCTTTTCCTAAGTTTTGAAAACTGTAGAAAACATTGCTAAGGAAGCCATCAAAGCGCGTGTAATTGGCGTGAAAATCACGTGGGTATCCAATTACAGGGTCCGATTACAAAAAGTTCAAATCGGACACCTGTAATTGGACACCCACGTGATCGCGCGCCGATTACGTGACAAATAGGCGCGCGGAGAACCAATCACGTTCGAGAATTTTGTTATAGATACGATTACAGACTGAATTGGACTCCGCTCAGTCCTATTACCATTACTTATCGTCCAAGAAAAGATATCCCATTTAAGACAAAAATTGATAAATCGATACCCTGATTAAGACAAAAATCCCGAAAAACATACCCTGGCTGGCCGCACGTCCCATTAAGCCTTTATAAGGGAGAGATTGAGAAGACCCTTGCAGCTATTAAGGATACAGTAACAACAGCAAGTGGTTGGTACCAAGCATTATTATATGGCTCTGTCTCGTAAGGACTGGGAACTACCAAATTCATGAATTCAATTGGCTTAAATTGATATTGAAAGCGGTCTAGATTCCCAACCTAGACCAGCATCTAGACCAATCGATCGATCAATCAATCAAATTAAGTACCGATATAGTGCAGGATCCATAGGTAAATGATCTCAGGCGCTAATAAAATCAAACAATAAGGTTATTTGCAATTTGCAGTGAAAAAGTTGCAAACTAAAATGCAAAACCATTGACTATTTCTTCTAACTATATTTTTTTATGGGGGGGGGGCCCAAAAAGTCCTGATGAGAAAACAAGATAAAGAAGGACGGGCAAAATTTAGCAGAATTAAATTCAGCTTATTGCTGTTTGTAAGCAAAATGTCAGTTAGTACAAAACCAGTTGCATTAAACAAATTAACTTGTTCTTGTTTGCCCCATATAATAAGAAACTTATTAACTGAACTTAGTCAGTCTGTATAGGAGAATCTTGACCTTGATCATGTGTACAAACTGAACACAGTGACTTCTGTACTAATGGACCTACGTCAAGATTCTCCCATACAGACTTCCTGCTCAGTTAATAAGAGCAAAGTCTAAATCAAGGATAGTTACAAGTAAGTTTAGCAGTAATCTTTCTATTTTCCTTAACAGTACGTTGCCATCTGTTAAATGTTGATGTAGTCACCATGTTCAGTCCAGAAATGGTGGACACACTAAGCAACACTGTAGAGCAATGTGAAAACTGCATTAAAACAATGGAAACTTCACCACCAGAGGATTCCTGATGGGATCACAGCTGATCAAAGGCATGCTTCAGCAGATTGTAATATTATATTGAGCAATCTAATTCAGCACTGAGGTTTACAACATTTGATTAAAAAAGCTTTTGTTCAAAGAACAGACAAGTAAAACAAGTGTTTTGTTTTTCTATCAATATGATATCGCATTCTCTCAAAAACATGCTGTGAAAACATATTTATTGGATAAGGGTGTAGCAATGGCATATTATTTTTTAAATGATTTTAAAAAAATTGTTGATCTTGTTCTTGATCAACTAGGTGGGTCATTATATGGAATTTGCGCATTATAAATGTTATTATTATTATGTTCCTCTACTTGCCTTTTTGCTAGCAAAATGGGATTTACAGAGAACTGTTTTTAATCTAAAATGGAGGTTATTTTACTTCTAGTTTTCCAAGAAGAAGAATTATTAGGACCTCCTTTATATACATTTTTATAATCCATCAAATCTTTTTGCTCGCACGCGATTGGTCTAAACACGTCACATGACCAAAATATCCCCCAGCTAAAACTGGGGGATATTTGAGATATAATCCATCAAATCTTTTCGCTCAAGCGCAATTGGTGTAAATGCGTCATGTGGACCGAATATCCACAGCTAAAACCTGGGGATATCCAAGATTATTAAAAAATGGATTATTGGATAATGCAATTCGAGAGTTTTCATTGGCTAAGCCATCATGGTATATGAGCCATTATACCATGATCTACAAAAATGGCGAGCGTATGCGTGATTTTTTTGGCCTTTTTGTTTTTATTGTAGTCTAGTTTTCTATATTTTGGGGGCGTTTTATAAAACAATTATCCACTCGCGCTTGTTGGATATGAGATGATTATAGCCAAGTCGGCGCTACGTGCCTTGTTGGCTATCTATCATCCTCATATCCAACAAGCATGAGTGGAATAATTGTTAAATATACCCCCATTTTCAAAACTGTGCGCGTTGCATAAAAGATTTGAAGGATAATAAACATGATAGTCTCCAGTTTGGGGCGAAATTATGCTCGGATATTTGTCCTTGGAACATTATCTGTTCCTTGAAGCTCACAGTTTTCCACAAGCTACGCTCTCGGAAAACTGTTCGCTTCTTGGAACAGATATTGTCCGCAGACAAATATCCTAGCATACTTTCGCGCCAAATTGAGACTATTGTTTATATATACCCCAATTTACAAAAACTGCACGTGTTGCGTAAAAAGTTTGAAGGATAATAAACACGATAGTCTCCATTTGGGGCAAAAATATGCTCAGATGTTTGTCCTTGGACATTATCTGTTCCTCGAAGCTCACAGTTTTCCTTGAGCTACACTCTCGAAAAAATGTTCGCTTCTCGCAACAGATGATGTCTGCAGACAAATATCCTAGCTTATTAATCCAACTGCACTTCGCAGAGTACAAATAACGCTTAAGACGAGTACAAATATCACGCGGTATTTGTACTCCAGAGGACCGGTTGGAGAGGTTTCCTGCCGTTGACCAATCAGTTAGCTGGATTTCTCGCGCCAATTCTGTTCGGCTTCGCATACTTGTCACGCATTCCCTGAAAATAAATATCCACAAATTCGCTCGCTTGAACATACCAATTTGGCGTGTTGGATAATAAATCTCTTATAAGACGTTTTGTTGTGTAGTATCGCTGAGAATTTTTACTCGTTGTTTGTATTTTGACTTGCCCTACGGGCTCGCCAAAATACGGCACAACTCTTAAAAATACTCAGCGATACTACACA
>JAHPZR010032252.1:0-10282 GCA_019787425.1 Platygyra sinensis | reverse complement strand
TAAACAGCATTTTTCCTCTCATACAGACTTCTTGGTTATGTTTTAAAATGCCTTAGATAGGAAAGATGCGATTTTCGTCATAGTACCACCAAAACCAATCACAAGTCGCCTAACACGGTTTCCCGTCCTTTTTTTCCGTCAGGTTCATCCATTTACTTTGAGGTTTGTTTTTCCCGTGTGATAATCCGTTGCCTTTGCGATTGGCGAGAGTGATTGCTTTGGTTTTTAGAGCGGCTTACAATTGAGTATTGGAAGTAATGAAGGAATTACTTCATTCTAATTCGTTCTGGTTTTGGTATTAACTACGGTTTCAGATTTGCTGAATAGTCTAACTATTAAGTATCTGGTTCAGTATTGGTTTTACGACATGCACTCAGCTGAAAACCGCTCTATTGCACGAAATTAACGACAATAAACAAGACGCGTGCTTAGAATATTGCTAAAGGTTTACTAATTACATACTGCATTTATATTTTGAAGCTTCATAGGTTAAAACTAAGTAGAATGCTTCCAAAAGTCGACGAGCGTTTTCGAATAGAAAATCATTATCAGAGTGAATTCATTAGTTCTAATTGGAACTGTCAAACTGTTAACAAAGTTTGTCACTAAATTGCAGCAAGCTCCTGGGCCCTCAGATGATATCCCTTATTATAAGCTCAATGGCGTCAAACTCTTCCCTGGTACTTCGAAGGAATATTTTCTTGAAGATGTACTTAAAGCAGCATCTGTAGTTGGTACTTGGGATAGCGTAGATGAAGGGATTAATCGAACAGTTCAGAAGTGTCAAGTATTGCACTCCTATTTTAAAGCGACTGAACATTCGAAGTTTTTCAACGCTGTCGTTTGCCATTCTGCTAAACTGCAGAATCAGGGCTATCCCGTATGGCACATAGGCTACGAAAAAACACGGCTGTAAGAGTCATGAGAAGTATTACGATTCTTTTCTTTTCTGCCATCTCTTCTTCAGTGCTGATACCTTGACCTCGGTTGCAAATTGTATTCCCAAAATACAATCCAAAAATAATCCGAGAATAGCAGAAAGTGATGGCGAAGAATGGAATCAACGTCAGAATGACAACCAGACAGTAAACATACACTTTCATTGCATCGAAATTGTTACTAGTGATACAAAGACTCCTGGAGTTTGGACGATAGTCCACAGACATGAAGAGGGGTGTAGTCATTGCTATGGCGATCAGCGAGATGCCAACTATGACGTAAGGAATCTTCTTATTAGTGATTCTCCTGGATACTACTAAAGGCTTCACCATGGCGTGGTACCTTTCAACAGCCAGGAGTGTCAGCGTCAATGTGGTTACAAGAAGTGTTATCATGCTAATATTATTTGTGTAAACAAACTTACAAAGGAAGCTACCAAGAGCACCTTCTGCGAAAGGACCTTTGATTGGGATGAGGTGCATTGCTGTAAACAGCAGCGTTGTGATGTCTGCGACGGCCACGTTGACTAGTAGGTAGTTGGTAGTGGTTCTCATGCGACGAAAGATTATGATTACGGCAACGATGAATGAGTTACCGATAAGACCCACCACTATGATGATCCAAGTGAAGACCATACGTACCAAATCGCCTGGCTGGGGCCCTGATGAATCGAACTTGAGAGCCACAGAGCTGTTGTTGACGGAAGCTGACATAGTTAACGCCGTTTCACATCAGCGTGGACCTCTTCTATTTAAAAGGGAAATAAGAATAATGATAAATGCTTTGATCCATTTGCAATGGAGAGCTCTACAAGGATCAAGGGAATAATTTTTACCTTTTAGTGGTTTCTAAATTAATTTAAAACGTAAGTGAAAGAGCATTCACAGCTCTTCTGAACTATTGTAAAGTCAGTAACGCTGCTAAGAGCGCTTCGGTTATTGACAGCAACTGTCATCCGCGGCACTTTTGATGCGACTTTAACTTATACTCATGAATATTCGTAGATAATATCATTTGTCCATTTCAAAGCGACTAAAAAAGCGGCCATTATGTAGATGTTGACTAGTTTAATACTGCCGTGAGAAAACACAAGTCATGTCTAATCTGGTGTTATAATAGAGACCACAAATTTACGTTTTAACCCAGTCTAAAGCAGACAAACATGAGTTAACTATCATTAAACGAGGCGATAAAACAAGAAAGCAGAAAATCTGGACATAGATAATAATTATATGTTATTATTTCTTCCAAGAAGACGGTTTCCCAGGTATTCTTTAGAAATGAGTGAGAGGAATATAATTTATTAAAGCAATTTTTACGGTTTGAGGCGAGTTTTCACAAATAAATATGAATAGAGAAAAAAAAAATTAAATCCTTACCCACTGTGTCCGGTATGAAGATTCAGTTAAAGTTCTTTAAAAAGAGAATGCATTCCTTGAAGGCGTCCACTGTAGTCGTTTCTGACGAAAAAAAATTGAACGAATATTTTGCTTCCGGACTGTCGGTAATTACGATTGGGTTTGAGTGTAGTATTAAAATTATCAAAGCATTAAGAACAATACCGGCTTTAATTTTGATTGAAAGTTCCCAGAATCTTAATAAAATATAAGGAAAATTGCACTCACCAAGAGGGCTTAGTGGTTTCATTGCTTGATACCTAAAAGTAACGCAAAAATAGGTTTAAATACGTGTGGAATTGAAGTTTTTTTTGGCAGATATGAAAAGACAAAAAAAAACAAACAAAAAAAAACCTAGCTTTCATTAAAAGGATTATGGTCGCAATGTTTGACAGAGGGCTTAAAGGGTTTGCATACTTAAGATAATGCCTTACTTCATAAGTTAGTCCCGAAACCTCTTTCAATTTAAGGTTAGTTTATTCCATGATTTAGATGTTACTCGCAAAGATAAAATCAAAGCAAGTTCGTCGATTTGTCGCTTCCGACGGAAAGATTATGTACTGCTTTTTCCCCTTCGTATTTTTACCATATGAACCAAACGCTGCTAAACTCTTTTTTTTTTCGGTAACGCTCGTTGGATATGATTCATATTCTGTTGTTAATCAAATACTGATTGTGAAGTAAAAATGAAATAATCAAGAAATGCGAAAAAAATATGAAAAAAAAAAAAATAGAATGAGCCTGTTACAGTTGTGTGTACAACCACTTTCTTTCAAAGATGCCAAAAGAAAAAAAATGCTTTCCCTGGAAAAAAACAAAAGGAAAATAAACCAACTAAACCGTCAATTATTTCTGGAAATTATACGGAAACAAAGCAAAATGCAAAGTGCTAAATTAATCGAAATTTATGTCTATAGAAAAAAAAAATTAAAGTAACTTCAGTGGCCACGCAGGTGTCTATTGTCTTTTCTACTGAAGAAGTCACCATGAAGGCGGCGAAAACTATTCAGTTTTCCATAATATTTAAAAGCGTGGCGTTTGAGACAACTTATTTGTTAAATCTAAGCTGACAAATGTAGCTCTTTGAATATTAACAAGCACCAAACGGAAAAATAACCCCGAACTCTTTTACCCGCCGGTCAAAAACCAGGAACTATCCACTTTGTAAATCGACCATATCTAAAATAAAGAACTCGTTCGATTTGGTGTACGTTGTCTACATTTTTAAAGATAGTCTTTTTTTTTGAGGAGTATACTTGTTTCAACTTCAAGTCCGTAACCCACTTCCGATTTTCAACATTTATATTTTGATCGTGAAAAGCTCGTTTACTATAAAATATCAATGCAAGTACTTTGCAGAACATAATGTGTTTGTTCTGTATAAGTTGCTGAAAATAAAAAAAAAATACCCACCCTCCTGAAAGTCCCGAGAAGTGGGAAAATATCATACCTTCTGTTATCTCTAATGCTTCGTTGGCCACAGAAAATATGTTAATTCAACATAAGGAATATAAGGGGCGATGACGCAACGATCGCAAACCTGTTTTGTAAGAAAAAAAATATTTATTTGTTACGGGCGAGAACCAATAAGCAGTAAGCGGGGAAAAATAACGGATATCTGATGGCAGAGTTGATAAGTGACTTGATGAATTCATCAGCACGAAATAAGTTTAAGTAACACGAAATTTCTGAGTGATTCTGTTATCTAAGATCGTAAGGGTATGAGGTAACTGACCGTAGGAAAAAAAATAATCGAAACTTTTTTCTCATGTAATAATAATAATAATAATAATAATAATAATAATAATAATAATAATAATAATCATGATAATAATAATAATAATAATCATGATAATAATAATAATAATCATGATAATAATAATAATAATAATAATAATAATAATAATAATAATAATAATAATAATAATAATAACGGTTTAATATCAGTACATCCATGGTATGGCTCTTCGCCTGATATAAAAGTAAAATAAGGAAATTAAATTAAATTGGGGTAAATATCCGATCGCAAAATTTATAATTACAAGATAGGCTCCGGAAAGGAATTTTTATCGTAAAATGCTGTTATTATCAGTTTGCTTTAATGTGCCAAAATTGAATGTACTAGAGTTTTGTGAAAAATGCAACTGCTTTCGGTTCTGCTTTTCGTAATATATACTATTTCATATTTACAGCTCACAATACGGGCAGTATTGATCGTCTGTGTGTACTTCCATTCAAGTAATACACTTGAGGTAAATCGAGCGTTCTGATTGGTTCTTTCTCGGTCGGGTGCGAACCAAGCGATGGGGCGGGGGGGTGGGTCGTTCCCTTCCCCTCGTTCCGCTGGAAAACTGAGTGTGAGTGGAGTTAACCGTCCGCTCGGTATTTATAACACTGCTCTTACGTAATCATTACGAAATATTCTCACTTGGCCCGACTGGCTGCAATATTAAAGCATATTTCAAATTTGCATATGATTAGGAGTGTTATGAATAGTATTCTATTTCATAACACTCCCATTCATACGCAGTTGAAATAAGGCATGGAATAATGATTGATCAGCGCTCCCTCACCATCTGTCTCCCTTTCCAAGGAGAGAACTATCCGAAATTAGTAGAATTCTACTTGTACACTAATGCAAATGCTGTAATCTGATTGGCTGAGCCATTGCACACTATCAGCCATTAGTGTGCAGTGGCTGGAACTCGCCTACGAAATGGCGACGTTTTTTCGTTTTGCCAAAGTTTTGGAGGAAAATTTTGATGAAAATGGATAATTAAAATCCTAGGAAGACTAAACGAAGGACATTTACGGTTTCTTGACTTAAAAAAGTTGAAATTATTGAAAAAATATTGCGCGCGTGTGCACGACTTGATCAATTTTAATTGCCAACTCAATCCGGGCGATCTTTTTAAGGTCCAAAGTTTAATAATACGTCGAGAAATAATTGGAAACCGTTATTTGAGTTAAACTTTAGTAAGAATTCTACTAAAACAATTAGATTATTCGCTCTCGATTTCTGTGAGGTGATAGTTGATTCGGCCTTCGGCCTCATCCGCCAACCTGGCTGAGGCCACACCTGGATTCAAAACATTAACCAATTGTAGGTAATACAAAGCCGTATAGCGTCACGCCCAGCCAACGTGCTCCATTATTTCCGAGAGATCCGCACCTGTCAGTGCCAAGGTGATCGCGCAACCTGATCGAAAGCCATGTAGAGTCTTTCCTTCGTCAGCTTTCATTTCTTTTAGGTATAGTTTCAGGCGGGCTTCTGCAGTGGTGGAGCTTAAGGGTGCATCCGTTACTCCATTGTCGGTAGTCGTAGGGCGGAACAAATAGCTGGTAGTAAGGTTGATGCCAATTTGTCTCGCGACATCCATATACAGTTCTACCCCCCTGATGGGGCAAATCGCTGTTTGCGAATTTCGTCGAATCCCAAACACATTCTGATCACCGTCTCTAAGTGTTTTTCCCCAAATATGTTTAAATGAAAAACCGGCATCGTTTGGAAATCTTAGAATTTCCGGCGTTTTGACTTGGCCTAGGTCACCGGGCCGGTCGCCATTAAAGAACGCTGTTTTGAAATACGCCTGATCCCGCGCCACAAAAAACGCTCAATATTGCTTTTCGCATTTCCCAGAGATCTTTGCAGAAGTTCTGCCAATCGCGTAAGTTTATCCACGAAGAAGGGTGTTGAGTCACTCTTGCTTGTAATTGTTCAGCTTTGACCAGACGGATTGCCTAGTCCGAGCCGCCTGTCAACCTCTCCATCCCTGCCATTCGCATGAACAATTGATCTTAACTTCCCAATGTAGGAGTCCACTGTTTTGTAATATAGTCTCATAGGACAACCGCAGGGGTGTTTCCCTCGTTGACCCATGAAACTACAACTATTACGGTGGACCTGTGTCCTTCCATGTTTGTCTTTGTAAACTAGAAAACGACACAGGTCGCGCGGAGTGACAGTGGCAAGTGTGACAGCATGGCAGGGCGGAAAAGAAACCCTCGAGTTCCTTTTGAAGTGAATCCTTTTGTTTTATGTATATTATGTAATTTTATAGTTGGGATATTAATTAGCTTTAGATTTTTCCATTTTTTATGTAACTGATTTGATTGTAAATAGTAGAATTCTAGTTTTTGTCATTGTAAAGCGCACGAGAGCATCTTCTCATGTATCGTGCGCTATAGAAGCAATAAAATTATTATTATTATTATTATTTTGCGTAACTGGTCTTTTTGTCATAGTTTAAAAGCTGCTGGACTCGTGCGTCAATGGCGTCTAAGTCCACAGCTACTTGACTAATTGTGGCTGCCTTTACGATCTTTCGGCGATAGCCCTCACCGCTGATAGAAACTAAAGTCGAAATCATTTGACCAATAGGGCATCTAACGGAGGCCACAAACATTTTGGCCACTACGGGAAGCTCCTAGAAGGCAGGCAAAGGAAGAGACATTAAATATCATTTAATCAGTTATCGAGATCTATATTGTAATGAGATTATTATTTTTACAGAGAAAAGGCACATACAGGAGGGTATGATTTCACTACTCGTTATTTCGTTCAATGATTTATTGAGTCCTCAGTTATGATGGGTGCATTTATCAGTATTAACCAAGTCACAGATACATGCGGGTTTAACTTCTTGTTTCTTTCGTTGTCTCGCCCCGAGGGAACTATACAGTTCAGGCTGTTTTGTTTTAATCATATCCAGCAATATGAGCCACAAGGGTGTTCCCTTTTGATTTGTTTTTTTTCCCGTATTTTAAAATTGTACGACAAATGCCCAGAGGTCGCCAGGGATGCCGCGTGTGAGTGGCACCCAGCCATGCTTTGATGGGAGTAACAGGGCGTCTGTATCGCCCATAGAAGCCAATTTCCGTGCCTTAACTGTTTTCCCCGTAACAATAAGCCACCAATATTTCCTTGGAAAAGTGTCCATGACAACAAGTGTGAAGGGTTTCCGTTGCATCCCAAGAATTTCAGTACTGGTTTAACCAAAATAGAAGGGGGAAAAACATGGGCGGGACATGATATCGCCATGCTGAGAAAGATCTTGCGCAAACAAATTCAGCCCTGCAGAATCGGGTGAGGGTACTGGTGTAAAGTGTGGCAGACTATTGCCCATCCGATCCTTTCATTGAATTCGAATCTAGGGACATAAGATCGCAAGAGTGTCCCTTATCTCCCCTAAACTCCTCTTGAACACGATCCCAGATCTGCCCTGAGAGCATATTGTCGAAGACTGAGAAACGGCGAGAGGGCGCATCCGCCAGGTTTTCACCAGCTGGAATGTAAGACAGGTGTAGGGAGATATTCAATCGTGCAGTTGTAAAGAACAGTGCCTTCAATGCGTCATTGAGCTCTAAACTTCTCCCTCTCTGGTTGTTCCAGGCATCTACCACTGCCTTGTTGTCGACTTGCGCATCCACTCTTGTATTTTGTAACTGCTGCGTAAAAGAAGTCAGTAATTTATCGATAGCTATCGCTTCCTTTGTTGAGATCTCCTAGTGAGACTGGTCTTCGGTCCAGTAGTCGGAGACCTGGCCGCTAAAAGGGGCTAGAATGGATCCACCCCAACCTGAGTTGGAAGCATCAGCAGCTATCACCACTCTAACGTGCCGCTCCTCTCTCCACGGTAAGGGGTCGTCGCACCCTTCCAGAAACAACCAGTGCTCTATTTCGTCTTTAAGCTTTGCTGTCAGCGGCAGCGGTTTGTGTGGTTACCGATGATTCGTTGGCCTCTAGAGATGGCGGCGTTCATTTATCGTGTAAAAAGCTTTGCTTCCGGGACGACAAGGCTGAAGGATACACATTTTCCTGCCAAGCGCTGCAGGGTTTACACTGCGAGAAAGGGCTTTCCGAGCACGTCCTTGACAAAAGCAAGAAAACTCAGTCTCTTCTCTGGTTTTAGTCGAAATACCTCTCGCACAGATTCAAAAATTAAACCGAGGTATGGGCCGTCTGACTGGGGACTAGAAAGTACCCGAGTCTCACCAGGTGATAGGCTACTAGGAATATCGCTGACTCTGCTGCCGCGCGGTGACGTGCATCGTCGTTATCTATAGCGCAGTATTCACCCCTATCAAGAGGGACTTGCAGTTATCCATTGTGCCGGTCGTCAATGTAAAGAGAACATGGTATGCCTATCGACCAGAAAAAAAATTGATGCTAGGAGTCCTGTGGTATGGTATACGTAGGGTGAGATCTTCCATCCGAACGGGAGTGTATTGTACGTGAAGTACCATCCTCCCCACTGGATACCAAAGAAGGTGCGATTCTCTCGAGTGAGGAAGATGTGGTCGTAGTCCGACTTGTCATCTAGAACGGTCTGGTATGTGTCTCTCTGTACATATCGGGGAAGGTCTGAAACAGAGTCTAGAGAGAAGGGCATGTCACACATCCATAGATTTAGGTAACCCTTGTCGTGACAAAGTCTTGGCTTTGTGGGCTCGACTGTCAAGGGCAGAACAATGTGCGGAGAATAAGCCACACCCATTTTCCCGACTATGGAAACTGCACCACATTTGACGCGATTGTTAAGGGTTTTCTGTACAATTTGAGTGAAAGACTTGCACGACGTATTGTTTTTGAACGTCTTAGCTGGCGGTATGTCCGAGTCATAGGAACTCCCTTTTAAATCTCCTTTAAAATGACGGAAATATGGTGCAATTGAGACCTTGTCCCGTATCCATCCAAGTATCTCCTCTTGCCTTGGAGAGGGGGTTCGATGGGAAATTTCCTCCCAGTACATGTAATTATTATGTAACTCCCCTGCCTTGTTTTTTGGAACGTAAATCATGACAATTTGGTAAGAAAATTATCACCTCTAGTTCCTGTTGGTTCACAACGAGAACCGCCGTTGCTTGTCCGGCAGGCCGCTGGAGTTGATCTGCAGGAGCAGGTTCATCTTTTGCGGCATTCGGCGCCGCCGGCAAGTCGAGGTTTGGATGTTGTACAACGTCTACATCTGCCATCTATCGCGAGGGTCGCACCGCCAACAAGAAGTTACAAAAAGTTCCCTCCCCCTCGTTCCGCTGGAAAACTGAGTGTGAGTGGAGTAACCGTCCGCTCGGTATTTATAGCACTGCCCTTACGTAATCATTGCGAAATATTCTCACTTGGCCCGACTGGCTGCAATATTGAAGCATATTTCAAATTTGCATATGATTAGGAGTGTTATGTATAGGAACAGTGAAGACTTTGTAAATATTATTGTAAATAGTCATAACATTTAATTTAGGTATTTAGAACTAAGCCTCGTTTTTACGATCCTCGTGTATCAATTGTGTCCCATAATATAAATTTAAGTTTTAGGTTTATACTGTGCGTGTTGCCAGGGTTTACGTTAAAGGTTACGTTAGGTTTTACGTTACGTTAGGTTTTATGTTTAAGAGAATTTTGAATTCCGGTAACAACAACTAAACAGCAGCTAGAGGCATGGCGATTATGGGAATGTAAAACACAGAACTAAAGTTGTGCCCGAATACTGGTGCGGCGACACAACAATTCTTTTTGCTTGAGCGAAGCAATCTGCGACAGAAACCCGGGCAGAAATAATTTTGAATTCACAGAGAAACAGAAAAACTCATTAGTGATCAGTAAACAGTGACAGTGAGGACAAAATACCCCCATGTAAAGGGACAAATATGATTTTGAACCAGCAACCAAAGTACTCTGAACGAGCGAAACGGATAATTCAGTTCTGCTAAATGCTTTTCTAACAGAGAACCCGGCAAAGACGGAGGTGTCATCTTCCATTGATAATGAGTATGCCGTGTTTTCTTCACCTTTCGTTAATTTGACTAACATTAAATGATTCTCCTCAGTGTGAAGAGAAATTTCATTGTCCTGCAATGGCCCATATCAATGTCGAAGTCCACATGCTCGCACACTCCATTAAAAAAAAAAAAAAAAAAAAAAAATAATAATAATAATAATAATAATA
>JAHPZR010032251.1:20000-21397 GCA_019787425.1 Platygyra sinensis | reverse complement strand
TCTGTCAAAGAATATTGTCATGTGCACTATTAAACCATAGTTAATGCATTAACTATGATTAAACTGAATGCAAATATATCATGAAGGACCATGAAGGCGAGGTCGCTAGTTGATAATGAAAGAAAGAGACTGGGAATAATCGGTAATCGGGATTAAAATAACGCGCGTCAACCAGCGTAAATAAGCGAGAACGGAAGAACATGAATTACATAAGAACCAAACCACATGAGCAAAAATAAAAATGTACGCGGAATGTAAGTACCCCTAATTCGCGACAACAAGCTAAAAGGGAATAAATTAGCACATTTGGAATGAGTTTTATGATTATGTTATAAACGATAATAACACTTGACAAATAGCCGCAGAGGCTCGGTGAAAGGCGGATATTCGCTGGTAAATAAATATAACTTGACTGAACAACACTGTTACAACGCCTGAAGTGTATGTGTGTGTGGTTTCATTCGTTTCCACTTCTCCAGACTTTTGTACAATGAAATAAACATTGTGTGCGCGCATTCTTACTTTCCTTGCATGCCTACTTAATTTAGTCTGCAAGCGCGTTTCATTGTATGCGTATATATGATGCAATTTGTTTATACGAGTGTTTTCCTTAAAAAATGATCACTCTTCTGCAAAAGTTTGAAGAACGAAGTATATATTGCATGGCTTCTTGTCTCGATTGGATCCTTAGCTTCGTTTCTTGCACACGAGTTTCACTGCTAAAACGTGTAATAA
The DNA here is from genome assembly GCA_019787425.1 of Platygyra sinensis. Classification (NCBI taxonomy): domain Eukaryota; kingdom Metazoa; phylum Cnidaria; class Anthozoa; order Scleractinia; family Merulinidae; genus Platygyra; species Platygyra sinensis. The sequence goes on along the minus strand of JAHPZR010032251.1, from coordinate 20,662 downwards.
CTTGTCTGAAGAAGTTTATAGAACGAAGTATACATTGCGTGCGTGGGTTGCGATCTTGTTTTATTTGCATGCGTAGTTTAAAAGTTAATTTTGTCTGCACATGCTTTTCGTTGTGTGCGTTTGTGGTTTGATTTGTTGACGCGGGTGTTTCGCTTAAAAATATCACTCGTCTACAGACGTTTAAGAACGAAGTGACGACTTGCCCTATACATAGAGACGACTCGACACACTTTGATTGTATTGGACATGAGTGACAAAATTGTTCCTTATTATCCAATGCAAGCCGGGATTGGCAAGAATTAATAGGAAAAGGTTTGTTTTTCCTTGTCGGTTAAACACATCATTTAGACCGCTGGTTATCAAACATCGATGAATACAACGGGATCCAAAAAGAGTTTTTTGGAATTTTTATTAAAATTGATATGCACTTCGTTTGTATTTTCTGGCTCATGGATGGCCTATTTGTCACGTTCCACCGCCGATGGAACTGGATTATTGCCAATAGCCGGACACAACACACGAATCGAATCTACATGTCTGCCATGCTGCTTTAATAATCAACTTCCCGACATACATTGCACGCTTAAGTATGTTATGTATGTTACACGAAAATGTACCTACAAACGCTACACTATTGAAGTGTGTAGTATTTTTCGAAGTGA
>JAHPZR010032251.1:0-2500 GCA_019787425.1 Platygyra sinensis | reverse complement strand
CTTCGTTCTTAAACGTCTGTAGACGAGTGATATTTTTAAGCGAAACACCCGCGTCAACAAATCAAACCACAAACGCACACAACGAAAAGCATGTGCAGACAAAATTAACTTTTAAACTACGCATGCAAATAAAACAAGATCGCAACCCACGCACGCAATGTATACTTCGTTCTATAAACTTCTTCAGACAAGTTATTACACGTTTTAGCAGTGAAACTCGTGTGCAAGAAACGAAGCTAAGGATCCAATCGAGACAAGAAGCCATGCAATATATACTTCGTTCTTCAAACTTTTGCAGAAGAGTGATCATTTTTTAAGGAAAACACTCGTATAAACAAATTGCATCATATATACGCATACAATGAAACGCGCTTGCAGACTAAATTAAGTAGGCATGCAAGGAAAGTAAGAATGCGCGCACACAATGTTTATTTCATTGTACAAAAGTCTGGAGAAGTGGAAACGAATGAAACCACACACACATACACTTCAGGCGTTGTAACAGTGTTGTTCAGTCAAGTTATATTTATTTACCAGCGAATATCCGCCTTTCACCGAGCCTCTGCGGCTATTTGTCAAGTGTTATTATCGTTTATAACATAATCATAAAACTCATTCCAAATGTGCTAATTTATTCCCTTTTAGCTTGTTGTCGCGAATTAGGGGTACTTACATTCCGCGTACATTTTTATTTTTGCTCATGTGGTTTGGTTCTTATGTAATTCATGTTCTTCCGTTCTCGCTTATTTACGCTGGTTGACGCGCGTTATTTTAATCCCGATTACCGATTATTCCCAGTCTCTTTCTTTCATTATCAACTAGCGACCTCGCCTTCATGGTCCTTCATGATATATTTGCATTCAGTTTAATCATAGTTAATGCATTAACTATGGTTTAATAGTGCACATGACAATATTCTTTGACAGATTTCTCTAGGGCATGGCTGACTTTTTAGACGGTCGTATGCGTTTATTTCGCTTTTTATCTGTTATTCATTTCGTTGGAACGAGTTTTTTAAAGGTATGTTCTTTTATATACTATTTGGGATTTCTTGCTTACTGAGTCTCACTCTGTCGACTTAGCCTGCGTAGCTGGCGGGATGCGTGAGCGGGCGAGCGGGCCCCCATATTCCGTCGCGTAAACTCGATTCTTCACCAATCCTCTCACGGGTTCGCCACTCGCGTTCTCGGCTTCGCAACCAAAACAAATGCACTCGCGCACGAAATCCCGCCAGCTACGCAGCAGGGGCACCCAACGACAATTTTCGGAAATATATCTGTTCGGAAGACGATTTGAGATCTAGAATTTTCGGAACATTTTTTGTAAAATTTCTTGCTTGCCTGCTTCTCCTAAGATTTTAGAACATCTAAAATATGGTATAATTGCCTATTTTTAACGGATTTTTACCCTTAAAAGGTCACCTATAATTTTCGGGAGCCTTTTTTCTGGCTGAAATTTTCGAAAAGGTAAGTTTTGATCCCTGTAATTTTCGGATCACTAGACTTTCAGCTAGGAAATCCGAACAGATGAAAAATTTTTAGGGGATAAAAATATGCCTATATCTACCGTTTAAATACCAAAAATACTTTCAACAATGCTATGTTTTAGTGGTTTTGAACTATATTCTCGTTGGGTGCCCCTGACGCAGGCTACTGTCGACTCGACTGTTCGTAAAATTAAGTCGTGTCGACTCGTAACGACTCGACACGACTTGACGACATTTTATGGACCCCCACCACAACCAATTCAACCATTTTTATACTAAGTCTCTCTCTATCGACTCAACTGTTCGTTAAGTCAAGTCGTGTCGACCCGTCGTGACTCGACACGACTTGACGACATTTTATACACCCCCTCCACGATCACTTTAAACAGTTTTATACTAAGTCTCACTCTGTCGACTCGACTGTTCGTAAAATCAAGTCGTGTCGACTCATAGCGACTCGACACGACTTGACGACATTTTATGAACCCCCACCGCAACCACTTCAAGCAGTTTATACTAAGTCTTACTCTGTCGACTCGACTATTCCTTAAGTCAAGTCGTGTCGACCCGTAGCGAATCGGCACGACTTGACGACATTTTATGCACCCCCACCACAACCATTTCAAGCAGATTTATACTAAGTCTCACTCTGTCGACTCGACGATTCCAAATGTCGAGTCGTGGCGGGTGCCAACTCGTAACTCGACTGGTATAGTGAACTTGTGAACTTAAAGCGCCAGTTCGATGAAAATTGAAATCAATTTTTTCCGCATTTTTTCGCACAGAATAGCCAATCTAATCGTAAAACATTCTGCGATGTAAAGAAAATTGAATATAATGGCAGTTCAGGTAGGAAAAAACTGCTATAAACTTACGAATTTTTCGTCCGCCATTAACCAAAACCGGGCAAGAACTTCATGGTAGCACACATATTGAGCACATTCCCATATTGTCTTATCCATATATATCCATATATGGTTATGTCCTATCCATATATGGATATGTGTGCTACCA
>JAHPZR010032250.1:0-5000 GCA_019787425.1 Platygyra sinensis | reverse complement strand
CAGTAACACTAAGGTAAAAATTGTTGTTGTTACGTAATCTTTATGAATGCGTAAAATCTCGATGTTCGTGTTTGAAATTTTACAGCTTTTAAGGGAAACTTAACGGGTACGTACCGTTGAATATTTTCATTCCGAACTCTATGGCTTTTTTGTTGTTACTCGGCTGGGATTGTCCTTACCTTCTTGTATTTCTTCTGTAGAAAGCTCACCGAATTTGCTTTTTTTCCTCCATTTTTTGCCGACGTAAACTTTAGCTTCTTCCCACAAAAATTTTATGCCAAGGCACGTTTGCCGCATTAATTTCCATATAAGGTCAAATGTAGGTATAATCGCTGGTAATCGAGATACAGTGAACCAATCAGAAAGCTAGAATTGCATTATTCGAGGTTGAAAATTTAAGAATTAATGATAACCACAATCTTCATATTTTCTTCTTCTTCTTCTTCATATTTTTCTCTGCAGCTCAAATATAAAACCTTTCTTAATTATTCACTTGTATTCTTCAACATTTACGGGTTTATTACGAAGTCACAAAGTGACCAGATCTCAGTGGGCTTGATAGCTCAGTTGGAAGAGCTCTCCATTAATTGAACTACACCGGCTCAGTATCGGCTGTGACATCAATTTCGTCTAAGCGAACGATGTATTATCACTTTTTGAGGACGATTTTGGTATATGATACCTATGATATTTTATTTAAATGCGTTTTGCTTGCGTTAAGTATTTGTGCCATTGCTGCTTAATTGCTACTAAACAAAAGCACTAGAAAAATAGTGCAGGCGCTTATATCGTTTTACGCGTGAGGCATTAAAACTGAAACTTTTTAAAAGCCGTCTCTTCTATATACAAAGTAGTTTTTGGAAAATTAGCGGCGATAGCAGAAAACTGGAAATTACCTGTTTGGAATCCTGTAAGGTGCCACTGCGATCCACTCCAGGGGCGCTTTCCATTTAGTCAAAAATTCCGAAAATTCCGGTTCGGGGCTAAATGGAAAACGTTTTTTCGGTTCGCCCGACCGGAAAATTCCCAGAAAAAGTGGAACTACCAGGACTACCTTCTAAGCAGTTCCACTTTTTCTGGGAATTTTCCAGCCAGGCGAACCGAAAAAACGACTAAATGGAAAGCGCCCCAGGTTGAGCGGGAACTTCAAACAATTCTGTTCGCTTGTTTGGGTTCACCTCGATCTCCTTGTATTCTTCCCCAGCATCGTCGATGTCAGCAGTGAAATCATTGACCTTGTTGAGAAAAATAACACGTTGGGCGTAAATAAATTCATGATCAACAGTAATTATGGGCAAGATAATCATCAATTGAACTGCGCTATTCTAGATGATTCCATCTATACGCAGGAAATTTCACTCCTAATACCAAAGTGGGTTGCAGAAGGTCAAAAAGAAATATCTGATGCTAGAAGCGTCTGGGAATGGACAAAATTTAATATAAGGGATCATGCAATACGATTCTCGAAGAAAAGGGCCAGAAGTAGAAAGGACAAAGAAGCTCAATTAGAAAAAACATATGGCTCGGCTAAGCAGATTTATGAAAACGATTCGTGTGAAAACAGTTTGAATAGCTTGATTACGGCGCGAGAAAAGCTAGAATCCTTTTACGAAGAGAAAACTAGAAGGTTAATAATTCGCGCGCGAGCTCGCTGACACGAATATGGTGAAAACAGTTCCAAATACTTTCTCAACCGAGAAAAATGAAACCATGTAAAGAAACGTACGCGGAAACTGCACATTAACAATTCATTGACCACTGATCCAACAGTCATTCTTGAACAGAAGCGTTTTTAGCAAGATTTGTATACGAGCAGGAACAAATGTTTAAATAATAATGCTATTGAGACTTTTCTGATGAATTTAACTACTCCTAAACTCACGGATGAGCAAAAAGATTTGTGCGGATGCAAGATCTGTCGGGAGGAGTGCAAAAGTATTCTTGATTCTTTTCAGAATAACAAAACTCCAGGGAGTGATGGAATCCCGATTGAATTTTATAAAAGGTTTTGGCCCTTGATTGAAGAACTTTTTATTAGTTGTATTAATGAATGCTTCCAAAAAGGCGATTTAGCGTATTCTCAAAAGCACGCAGTGATAACTCTTATTGAAAAAAATGGTAAAGATCGTCTCTGTCTAGAAAATTGGAGGCCAATTTCATTATTAAATGTAGATGTTAAAATAATGTCTTAAGTTATCGCCACTAAAACTAAGAATGTCTTACCTTCTATTGTTCATCACAATCAAACCGGATTCATCAACGATCGTTACATTGACGAGACAGTAAGATCTATTTTTCCCGGGTGACTGATCTTTATTGACTTTCACAAGGCCTTTGATAGTCTTGAATGGAACTTTCTTTTTTCCTGCCTAAAAGTTTTAAATTTTGGCCCAGACTTTATCCGCTGGGTAGAAATTATCTTTAAGAATATTCAAAATTGCGTTATAAATAATGGCTTTGCGTCGGATTTCTTTCCCTTGGAACGTGGGGTCAAGCAAGGGGATCCATTTTTTCTCTATCTATTTGCACTAGCACTGGAAGTTCTCGCAATCGCTGTACGGCAGAATACAAGTATCAGAGGCATCTCAATCGATGTGGCCAAGAATCCAAACTGCTACAGTACGCAGACGATACAACAGCAACCCTGGCCGACTTAAGCTCAGCCCGAGCTTTTTTTGACTTATTGGATACTTTGAAACTGCTTTCAGGTTTAGCAATAAACTACAGTAAAACAGAAGGAATGTGGATCGCATCTTGCAGAAATAACAACTCGAAACCTTTCGGTATTAAATGGCCTCGCGAACTGATCAAGGCTTTAGGACTGGTGTATATTATTCATTCGATCCAGCCCTTCTTCGAGAGAAAAACTTCATTGAGAATTTGGATAAGATCAAAAACTCCTTAACCTATGGTCCTGTAGAAGTTTATCACTTTACAGTAAAGTGACTGTCATCAAATCCCTAGTTATTCCGAAATTTGTTTACATGCATATGCTCCCTCTTGCCTGTTGCGGACGAATTTGTGAAAGAGTTAAATCGACTAGTTTACAAACTTCTGTGGAATGGATCAAATAACACAACTCGTCTTTCGACAATTAACGATTACGCTAAAGGTGGTTTAAGAAATTCAATGATTGACCTTGATTGTATGATCAAATCTTTGCGTTTTGCCTGGCTACAAGGGATATATAATGTTCCGAAAGGCCCTTTGGAAATGGTACATCTCTCACCTTTTAACAATGTTTGGAGGCCTGTTCTTGTTTAACTGTAATTACGATGTTAATGACCTCTCGGTTCCTTCTCTATTCTATTTTCAACTTTTAAAATGGTGGTCAGAGCGGGAAGACTTTGCTTCGGTAAAAGACTGACACAGTATAATATGAAATAATCGGGATATTCGTATAGACGGCAGTCCAGTTTTTTTTTTTTTTTTAAATGGAAATTTCTTCTTTTCAGGTGTAGTGTACCTGAGGGAGCTCCTTTTAAATTGCAATAATATTGATTCCTTTGAGATTGCCGCGAGGAACATAGCAAAAGTCTAATTTTCTTATCTGGACGGGCCTTCGGGACTCCATTCCATTTTACCTACAAGAACATCCCCACCCTCTACTATACCATCATTCTCTACTGGCAATGGCGACGAGGTATTTTGTGTGAACACAAAGAAATCAAGGGATTATTATTTACTTCTAATTGGCAATAAAGCCAAACTACCTAATGCAATCGCTTTTCTTCATAGAGATTTCACCCTATCGGAAAAGCAACTACAACAAGCCTTTTTTCTTTTACATAAAATTGCTCTTGAACCTTATGTACGTCAGAGCTTTTCAGTAAAAAGTACTTAATAGAACCCTTTATACAAATGGCAAGCTCTACAAAATTGGTTTCATTTCACAGAAATATTGTACTTTTTGTAAAAGCGAATTAGAAACTTTGATCCATTTGTTGTACCATTTTCCTTTCTCTACAGTATGGCATTTAGGAGAGATTTTGAAGCGTACTGGTCAGTTTTAAGAGATGGGCAAATTCACCTATTAACTTTAGAAGATATCATAGTGGGCCTCTTAACAAGACCATACCTTACTAAACTACTTTTTACTGATTGCAAAAATTTACTTGTGGGACTGTAGAAGAAACCAAACCCTGTAATTTAACTATTAGTTTTACTACTATTTTATGTATACAGGATATTTATTTTGTTTTTTTCGGCCACTTAAATGATTACTTTTTGCAAACATCCTTCGCTAAATCGGTAGTAGTAATTTATTTAAGCTATGCGTATGAAAAAAATTATGTAAATGTCGACGCAGCTGTTTGTTAATGACCTTGAAGACCTGTATATATCGCCGGTAAGTTATTTTATGTAATGTAAATAACTGTATCGTAAGTAATGTCACTTAGTGTACTGTAAGCAATAATAATAATAATAATAATAATAATAATAATAATAATAATAATAATAATAATAATAATAATAATAATAATAATAATGATAATATTAAAAAAATAAAAGAAAATTAACAACTTGTCGCTAAACATAATGGTATTAAATACACACAACACAATCTTTGGCAGTAAATGGGACTAAAGACACTGGGTGCTCCCTAGCATAAATGGAGGGTGGCAGCAACACACCCTGCAAATGGAGGCAATAAGGGTGGCAGCGACACACCCTAGTGATAATGAGTAACGCAACAAGGGTAGCAGCGACACACCCTAGCAATAACAAGTAACGCAACAAGGGTGGCAGCAACACACCCTAGCAATAATAAGTAACGCAATAAGGGTGGCAGCGACACACCCTGCAAAGTATGGATGAGCCAACGAGTGAGGTGCGTCCCCATCCGGGTGTATAAGTGAAAGCTAAGGTGGGGCGAGAGCCCCACCCAGCCTGCAACATGCAAGGGAAGTGGCAGGTGTGCAACCAAGCCAGTAGTCCAGCTTTATTGAAATAGGGGAAGAGGGGAGTGGTGGGACGAAATACAGCACTAAGACGAAGTA
>JAHPZR010032249.1:20000-22043 GCA_019787425.1 Platygyra sinensis | reverse complement strand
ACCTGCCTGTAGTAAGTAAATTAATTGAAAGAGTTGTTTTTAATCAATTATATGAATATTTAAATAATAATAACTTGTTAACTGAATCACAATCTGGCTTCAGACCTATGTTTTCCACTGAAACAGCTTTACTTGAGGCTACGAATGAATGGCTATGGAATATTGACAACAGTCTTTTAAATGGTGTGATATTCCTGGATTTGAAAAAAGCTTTTGATACCATGGATCATACTATCCTTTTGGGAAAGCTTAAACTCTATGGGGTCAGTTCTCAATCTCTTAACTGGTTCCAGTCCTATCTATCTGATCGAAAGCAACAAACGTTTATTGATGGAGCTCAATCTGATTTCTGTAATATAACATGTGGTATTCCACAGGGGTCTATTTTAGGCCCTCTCTTATTCACTATTTATATTAATGATCTCCCTTCATGTAATTTGTTTTCAAAACCCAGAATGTATGCAGATGATACTACCCTTACCACGTCTGCAGAAGACCCATGTGTCCTTGAACATAAAATGAATTATGATATGAATTTAATCCAGTCATGGCTGTCAGCAAACAAATTAACTTTAAATGTTAAGAAGACTAAATACATGCTTATAGGGAGCCAATTTAAGTTATCCCAAATAAATAGTGACTTCACAGTCAAAGTCAATAATACACCCATAGAAAGAGTAATTAAACATAAATCCCTTGGAGTTCAAATTGATGAATCTTTGAACTGGCGCCCACACATTGATACCATTTCAAAGAAAATATCCGCTGGTATTGCTATTTTAAGGCGTGTAAGTCATTTTATACCATTTGATATTAGAGTGAATATGTACAATGCACTGGTAATGCCATATTTTAATTACTGTAGTGCCGTATGGGGTAACATCAATAAGGGACTAGCAGACAAACTTCAAAAGCTGCAGAATAGGGCTGCTAGAATTCTCACCTATTCTAACTATGATGTTCGCTCAAGTGTTTTGTTGGATGAGCTTGGCTGGGAAAGGCTAGAATATGTAAGACTTAAACAGTTGGCTGTGACAATGTATAAAATCCATAATAATCTTTCCCCAGCGTATCTGAGGCGGATCTTTACCAACACCTCAAATGTACATTCACACAATCTCAGAAATTCTGAGATGAATTATTATGTCCCCAGACCCAGAACTGAGTCTGCAAAAGGGAGCCTACACTACAGAGGATCTGTTCTGTGGAACAAGATTCCCTCAGAGATTAGAAAACTGTCTAGTTTAAATGTTTTTAAAACTTCATTTGATGGGAAAGATTTTTTCTAATACACCTTGACTCATTTTAAGTCTTATCATTCATAATGTAAGTTTTTGTATTTTTAACATTATAGTTCCTTAGAGTATTTTAGTATAGTTTTAAACACGATTCGTAGGAAGACCATGTAAAGTGATATGATCTCGTGGATAAATAAAGATTGATGATGATGATGATTGCGATGCATTTGGAAAACACTTCGAAATGAGCATCGACATGATTTACATTGTTTGGCGGCTTAAAAAAAGTGAAGCCTTGGAGCCAAACGGGCTCGTAGCTGCCGGGAGCTTATACCGAGTTTTGTAGCATGAAGCGGCTAGGAGTTTTCCTACCCCCCCCCCCCCATAGTTTATTGCAGGTTACCCCCCCCCCCCCACCCTGCAATATTTTTGGCTTCCCCAACAATTCACCAGTACCCATTTATAGACCTGGGTGGAGGAGAGAGGAACTGTGAGAGTAAAGTGCCTTGCTCAAGAACACAACACAGGGTCCTCGACCAGGGGCACGTTTCTTGAAAGCCCCTCAAGCTTTTCGGGCCCGTAAAGCCATTTTTAGTCAATCTGTATCTAAAAACAGAGCGATGTATACTCCTGAAAAATGTTGTATGAAAGGAACTTCTGGTTATACCAAGAGTATGTAAATAAAAGAGCTCTGTAAGGTTTGATATTATGCCACAGCTTTCCGGGTGCGAAAACTTTGCGGGACCTTCAAGAAGCAAGCCCCAGGGCTCGAATCCGGATCGCTTTGATCCGGGGATGGGCGCAC
>JAHPZR010032249.1:0-15000 GCA_019787425.1 Platygyra sinensis | reverse complement strand
CATTATCTTGAACTAACACTTGATTGACAATTTTGCTCTTTTTAAATTTGCCGCAGAATGATTAATTACAATTTCTTTCTATCCTTTTGATCACTTTTTCTCTCACGAAAATAGCGGACTATATTAGTCCGAACTTTTAAATTACGATGAATAAAACTTATTTTGTTATTATCAGGGTTGGTAAAGTATATGTGTATTTAACAATATGAAAAAGGTTAATTGTTTTAGAACCGATTATTAGGCATTGCCTAAGAGCGCATAATATATCGCTTAAAATGGAGTATGTTTTTCGTGCCGGCCATCTAAACGAAATTTTTAAGTTGTAGCAGCAATAATGGCTTTTCTTCCATTTCGAACTGTCGTTTCAAAAGTTTTTTATGGCAACCTGTTGATGAAAGAGAAACGGTAATGGAATTTTTTGAATAAAACTTGCGTCAAAATTAATCTAAAGATGGCACAAACCATTTTTAAGGGCTTAAAGGAGCACTGTCACAGGAGTTTTGTTGTTTTCAGCTTCATTCGTTGCTGAAATCTTTACCTGGTACCTTTACTCGTTCCCAAAATGCTCAAATGGACTAACAAAAACATATCAAACGAATGGTGGCTCAGAGAGCAAACCATAATGAATTTCTGGCAATATTTTCAAGGAATGGCTCTAGAATTTGAAAAAACTGGCCAGTTTTTTCAAATTCCAATCCATTTTCATCCTTGCCATGCTAAGTGATAGGCGGCAATAAATGGTTTCGGTGTAGTCATAAAGTCCTAGGTAACAAAACTGCATCATTATTTTTGGTTTTCCATTGATGCAGGAACATATTTCGGCATTGTAAAATGACGTTAAAATACCGTGACAGTGCCCCTTTAAAGTCCAAGAATCAAGAAGAGATCAAAATCGCGTCTACGCTATCCATATGTAGTAGTTGTTTCTTCGTTCCATTTCATTTAACCCCTTGAAAGTTAAAGTTGATGATGAAGCTTGTGTGTTAAATCTTCTGCTGCAGTATTAATATCAATATGCATCCATCAACAGATAGCGCCAAGACTGATTTGAAAGAAGTTTCTCAACTGCTCCTTTTCGCCGACTTTATACTGGGAATAGATATGAAAATGCTTAGGTAGATATTTCTTGTTGATTTCGAATAAGGCCAAGACAGAGAAAAGGCTTTTGTGTGTCTTTTAGTCATTCACTCACCAAACCCAAAATTTTTTCCAAGATTAAGAGAAATCGGTGTTTTGAGCTGTATGGTTCTGCAGGGTTTTAATAACTAGCACCTTAAATTATGATAATTTCCAAACGAAAGTTGTTTCATAGCAGCACTCCGCTCAGTCTGCAAATGCTGCTTATACACCAGTGAAAGCCAGTCTTTGTGACACATAATAACTTAAACGATCAAGTATTGTTCAACAATCGACTTGTTAAAATACACGGGATACTCCCTACAAGTTACAACTTAAAGGCTGCAACTAAACGCAAGCGTCACCTTTGTCAAGTGAAAAAAAGAAGGAGGTTAGTTTTCCTCTCATTGAAGCGTTCTAATTAGAAATTGGAATTTTTCAGTCAGTTTATTTAACTAATCCTAAAAAAGTACGCTGTGGGTCTTTTCATTACGCATTTCAGGGGGTTCTCGTTTTTCAATCTAACCCTCTTCACTTTCGTCAGGGAAGCTTCGTTCGTCCTGTTAGCCAGGAATTTTTTTCCTTACATGGCTGAATCATCTGAAAGCCTATTTGCTTCGAATGAAAGTATCCAGCGTTTGCAAGCTGAATGTAGTTGCGAAAGAGCTTTCCGGTTAATATTCTTTCTCTCTCTAGAATTTTTTGCTATTCCTAACCGATATTTTTTTTTCTGCTCTAATACTTTTTCGACAACCTGTTGATAAAAGGGGAACGGTCATGAAGATTTTTTGACTAGCGTCGAAGTTAACAGTAAGAAAACTCAAACAGGAAATATTTTCAAAGGTATCAAAATCCAAGATTTTAAGGAGAGGTGAAAAATGCGTTTAAGTTGCCTGTATGCTGTAGCTGTTTCTCAACTGTTTCATTTCTATTAAACATCTCTGAAAGCGCTAGCTAAAGTTGATAGAGCCGGTGTGTTGAATCTTCTTCTGCAGTATTGATATAGATATGCATCAATATGTAAGCATTTGAAGGAAGTGCCCCAAGTGATTCTTTCCGCCTATCTTTTAACGGTAATCGATAGAAAAAATGCTTATAAATAGATATTTCTTGTTGGTTTCGAATTGACGGCGAAAGGACTTTTGTGTCAGTTTTATGAATTGGCCATAAATCGTAACGTTCTATTTAAACAGTAAGCAAGCTCAGAGAAATAAATATTGAACTCTCCAATTACTTTATGGCTTTTTTGAGAAGTTCATTAATGGCCCTCAGCATCAAACTTGAAGTAATGCCAGTTATTCGGACTAGCCCATTACAGATGTTTACCATCAGTTAAAGGCTATTCACAACACTACAAAATATGCACCTTACTTAAGATGAAGCCACTCAGAGAGATAAAATTCCCTAGTTCAAATGAATATCTGTGCTTTTAGACAAACACTTTTACAAAATTGATCCAGTCCATTTTATGATAATTTCCAAATGAAAGTTGTTTCATAGCAGCACTTAGCTGAGTCTGCGTATGTTGCTTGTGTACCTGTGGAAAACAGTATTTGTGACACATAATAACTAAATGGGCAGGAGTACCGATTATTGTTGAACAATCCACTTGTTAAAACAGAAGGGATATTGTTAAACGTTACAACTTGAAAGCGGCATTTAATTTTAACGCAAGCTTCCCCTTTTTTGACTCAAAAAGGAACAGTTTTCTTCTCATTAAAGCTTTTTAATAAGCGAGTCCTAAATTAAGGGCTATTAACTTATCTGATTGTAGAAATGTAAACTGTGGTTAGTTTTCTGAGGCATTTTAGTGTTTTTTGTTTCCTATTTCCATCGAAAGTTTCTTTACTTTGGTCAGTAAAGCCTCGTTCGTCTTTTAGCCAGGAATTTATTTCATTACATTACATTAGATGGCTAAACAAATATGCATAAATTAGTGTCAAATGGCCATTTGGCAGAGGGTCAAAATAGCTTGAAGGACATAAAATATTTTGGCCCACTTTTTAGTACAATCATTCAGTCACCAAACCCAACATTTTTGCCAAGATTAAGAGAAATTGACGATTTTAGCTGTGTGGTTCTGCAGGTCTTGCTAATGGGCACACCCCTGATAAGTAGCCCCTTTATTTGGTTATGATAACTTCCAATCGAAAGTTGTTTCATAGCAGCATTCCGCTGAGTCTGCGAATGTTGCTTCTCCACCAGTGAAAACCAGTCTTTGTGACACATAATACCTAAAAAGACAGGTGTACCAATAATTGTTGAATAATCGACTTGTTAAAATACAGGGGATACTCCGTACACGTTACAACTTAAAGGCTGCACCTAAACGCAAGCGTCACCTTTGTCGAGTGAAAAAAAGGAGGGAAAGTTTTCCTCTCATTGAAGTGTTTTAATTAGAGATTCGAATATTTCAGTCTGTTAATTTATCTGATCCTAAAAAAGTATGCTGTCGTTAATTTCTTTACGCACTTCGGGGGCTTGTCGTTATTCAATATAACCCTCTTCACTTTGTTCAGCAAAGCCTCGTTCGTTTCGTTAGCCAGGAATTTATTTCATTCCATGCCCGAATCATCTGGAAGTCTATTTGCTTTCGGGTTAATATTATTTTTCTCTCTCACGAAAATTGCGCTGTTCGTAACATACATCGCTTTCTTTTGCTCTAATGCTTTCTCGACGACGTCTTGATGAAAGTGGAACGGTCTTGAATATTTTTTTTGTTAAAACTTGCGTCGAAGTTAACGGTAAGATGACTCAAAAAGGGAACATTTGAAAAGTATCAAAATCCAAGATTTTAAATACAGGTAAAAATTGCGTCTAAGTTGCTTGCATGTAGCAGTTGTTTCTTCTTTCAGTTCTATTTAACTCCTTAAAGCTAAAGTCGACGGAACTGGTGTGCTGAATCTTCTGCTGCAGTATTGATGTCGATATATGCATCAATTTGCAAGTATTTGAAAGCACTGCCTCGGATGCTTCTCTTAAACGAGTTATCACTGGTAATCGATAGGAAAATACTTATGTCGATATTTCTTGCTGATTTCGAAATAGCCCAGGACAGAGAAACGGCTTTTGTGTCTTTTTTTAGTGGATGTTCTTGAAATGGCGTTTTTTGAAAACCCAATTATTTTATGGCTTTTTTGAGAACTTTATTAATTACTCTCAGTATCCCATCTTGAAGTATGTTTATTCGGACTTACTAATTGCAGATATATGCTATCAATTAAAGACTATTCACAACACTACAAAATATGCCCATTACCTAAGATGAAGCAACTTCGATCCCAGAAATCAAAATGCCCATTTAAAATTAATATCTGTGCCTTTAGACTAATCCTTTTACAAAGTTAACCCAGTCCATTTCATCTTCACAAGGCTTTACTTGTTTCAGAAAACTATACCAAAAATGGCTAACTAAATATGCATAAATTAGTGTCAAATGGCCATTTTGGCGGAGGGTCCAAATAACTTGAAGGAAGTAAAATATTTTGACTCATTTTTTGCCATAATCAGTCATTTACCAAACCCAACGTTTTTGCCAAGTTTAAGAAAAATCAGTGATTTGAGCTGTGGTTTTGCTGGGTATTCTAATGGGCACATCCTTAATAATTAGCCCCTTCAGTTATGATCAATTCCAAACAAAATTTGTTTCATAGCAGCACTCCGCTGAGTCTCCGAACGTTGCTTGTGCACGAGTGAAAACCAGTCTTTGTGACACATAAGAACCAAAAGAACAGGATTACTAATTAGTGTTAAGCAATCGATTTGTTAAAATACACGGGATACTCTTACACGTTACAATTTGAAGGCAGCAACTAAACGTAAGCGTCCCATTTGTCGAGTGAAAAAAGGAGATAATTTTTTTTTTTTTCATTAATGCGTTTTAATTAAAGATTCGAATATCTCATTCTGTTAACTTATCTGATTGTATATTTATTATTTCCAAACTACGATGAATTATTTTTCTTTTTATGATCAAAGCTTGAAAATATACGTCTCTTGTTGACATAATAAATGTGTTAGGATCGATAACAAGCCTTTGTACCTGTTCTTCGGTAGTCGCCTGTAGTGTTATTTTTGCCCTCAATTTTCTCCGCAATTAATTTGCAGAAGTCTTTCACCGTCCAGGTCCCTAATGGCGTGCTTCAGTTTCATCGTCATATTCGTCTTGCTGTGTTGTACTTCCGGTAGCCCTGTTCAGGGTAACAAAGAGCAAACAAAGGAGTCCTATTTGTCACCTAAAAAGGTGTGTATTGATATCTTTAGTTTATTCTTCAGGCTTGCCCAAAATTACTGTTGATCGTGAATATATTTAACGCCCAACGTGCTACTTTTTCCAACAAGGTCGAGGATTTGACTGCTGACTGTATAGCTCACTACAGCTAGCGGCCAACTGTATCGTCTTTAAAAGGTGTCTCTGACACTATTTCAAACTAGTTTGAGAATCACCAACCACAAAGGACAATTTTCCACCGTCACTAACGCTCCTTTCATTCCGGCAAAATTCGAGTGGAGTCGCCTCCAAATTGATCGCAAGCGCATGTTTCCGAAACGTATTTTTTCAACTCCTGAAACATTCAAAGCGGCATTTTCTTTAAGATTTGGGGATTTCGCAGTTCAATTCTTTTTTTGCTGTAAGCTTTTATTCCACGAGAACTGACGCTCCAGTCAAGTTTGACAGGGGCGTGATTTTCCTGGACCAATCACAGTTCTTTGAAGAATCAATATAAAAGCAGAAACCGACACAACGTAGAATGATTTTTTGAAGGTGAACTATGTTTCGGCTGGCCAATCCAGAATTCTTCAAGTACAATGAGAATCTTTCATTGGGACGTATTTTTTTATGTAGCATATTTTCGTATTACCGGAAATACGTAAAACCAATTGACAGTATAAATTAAAGATAGGCATATGGTAAAATATTCTAAAATAACATAATAGAAGGAAACAATTAAACTGTATCTTCGCAGATGTTCAGACCATCGGGATCAGTTGTTCTGCCTTGTGAATTAAAAAAAGTTTCCTTGGCCTTACGAATTGGAACTCGGTTAGAAAAGATTTTTTCAATGGGGATTTATTGCATGTCGTTGGCAGTGTGGTTCGGAGAGGGCAAGAAATATTCTGTGGCTGTAGTAGGTTTAGATTTGGTGTTAGCGTTATCTATGGTATGGTGGTGTTCATTAAATTAAATCGGTCTCTTAAACGTCGTTTCGTCTCTCCTGTGTATTGTATTCAATCATGTAGAAAAGGTTTTCAGTGTCACAAGTCCGGCTAGATTTTGTGGGGTGCGTCTCTCGGTAGAAAAAAAGGTATATGTAGTAAGTCAGGGAGATATGTGAAAACAAGTAACACAGTTTTTGACAGAAGGGAAGGAACCAGAGGGAAGTTGAGGATTTGCAGAATTAGAGGAGAGCTTAGCCGTAACTTGGTAAGTCACGAAGGTTGGCGGAGCTTCGGGAGGCTACCACAGGAAAATGAGGCTCAAAAACGCTTTTTCAGCGTGTAGCAGAGACTGAACAAATTGTAAAGTGAGTCTGCGAAGGATCTCGGCGGCCTGTCGTATTTGTCAGTTTGTTGCCGAAGTTACAGTTGTAGCCTTGTTTAGGGAGCCGGGGTAAGTGGTAAGTTAAGCAGCGCGAGTATTTAACGTACATTCGGTATAGAACAGATACCTCATAAGCGGAGTGCTCGACTGAAACGCATGGCCTCTTTATTAGTATGTAACTAGATGAACAGAGTAGATGTTGGTGTTTATTTGTAGGTTTGGCGTAGTGGTCAGTAAATATACAACCGTCGTTAATCAAAGAGATACTAACGTCAAAGGAAAATTATGTTAGTAGATGAGTGTAAACTGGTGAATTCAATGGTGGAGTGAATGTTGCTTAAATAATCGATGAAAATTTTTAGGTTACCCAGATCTTCGGCCCAGATCATAAAAATATCATCGATGTATAGTAGCCAAGTGTGGGGTCGAAAGGGGCATTTTTCAGAGCATTGGCTTCGAAATAACCCAGAGAAAAATCTAGCATAAGAGGGGGGCCATTTTAGTGCCCATGGCGGAGCCGTGGATTTGAAGATAGTGGTTATCATTAAAAGCGAAATCATTCATGGTGAGAATCATGCGAATGAGATCGCAAAGTGTACCAGTAGGAGTGGTTTTAAGAGACGAAGTGCGTAAAAAATGCTCACAAGTCTTAATACCTTCATTAAGTGGAATATTAGTGTATAATGATGAACCATCAAGTGTAACTAGTAAGGAACTAGCAAATTACCGATGGCAAGAAGTTTGTTAAGGAAGTCTTTAGTGTCCTTAACAAAGGACGGTAGGTTATGGACTAAAGGTTGATGGTAATAGTCAATGAAGTGGGACATGCGTTTAGTGGGATAGGGCGTCTTGGATTGCCTGGTTTATGTACTTTGGGTAGAAAGTAAAATCATTGTGGCTTAACGTCAGTCAGAAGGTATTGTCTGGTTTTGTCGTTTATGAGTCGGTTCTTATGCATTCTGTTAACGTAAGAGGTGATACATTTTTCGATGTCGGCAGTAATGTTTTCGTTTAGGCGTCGGTAGAATTTGGTGTCAGTAAGTTGCCTGTTGTATTCGTGGATGTACCAAGTTTTGTCCATAACAACGGTACCAGACCTTTTGTCAGCGGGTTTATAGACGTAATTATATCTTGTCGTTGTTTAAAGTGGTACTGTGATCAATTTTTAACCCCTTGATTTTTTAGAAGTATCACATATAATTCCATGAGTGAATAAAAAGGCCGTTTACCGTTTGCAGATATCCGCATTAGTTCCGAAGATATTTAAGTTTGAAAAATGTGTAAAATATACAAATGAGATAACTGATGACCTCTTACACTCAACCCAATTTTATATCAACTATATAAATAGATGGATTTATCTCGGCCAATTTGCAGCGCACACCATTGAAATTTGATAGGCTGACAATTGTACAGGAAACACACCAATGGCTATAAAAAAAGTTATGTTCCCATGGCAACTCACTCTTTTCCAGTCCCCACTCACTTGATTTCAATATGTTATTCAGAGACGCTGTTATGGCTTATAAGTGTGCAAACAATTTAGCTCCTGAATATTTATGTGCTAAGCTTAAAAAACGATCTTCTATACATAATCGCACAACTCGTAATAATGACAAGTTCGAAATCCCATCATTCAGGTCACCCTCCGGCCAACGGACCTTCGCCTATAGAGCAGTATCCCTGTGGAACATGTTAGACGAAGACCTGAGAAACGCTACAACTGTAAAGGCCTTTAAGAAAGCCATGAAACTTGTAATGAATGAATGAACGATTGAGCGACAGTTAGAATTTAACAATATTGGCTTGTCGGATGTAGCTTGCATTTGCATTTTTATTTGTAAATAGGTACTGAAAAACCCTTTTGGGAGTATTTATTAAAGTTTATTATTATTTATTATTATTATTATTATTATTACTGCTTTCCACTTCGTAAAACGTTAAATGAGGCCACGAACTTAATCTAACGCATTTACAAGCTTCCTGGATTAGGCATATGAAGAACTATCAGCAAATAACAAATTAAGTGGAATGACAAAGGTGGCCAGAAAGGTCTGGAACCTAGTATGTTGCCATAGTAAAAAAAAATGTTAAACTCATATTATGGAGCACATTTACTAGAATCTTGCTCCAAAGAATCAAAAATATCAGATACAAATTTTGGAGTTTTGCGGATCATTTCGGCAGGCTTCCAGTATTTGAGCCAGCATTTGATAGAATCAAGCCATGCAAACGAATGTCCGCCTACGGACATGTAATAAGGATAAAGGACCCCTGGATTAAGCAGTTTACCGTGAGAAGGTCGCTGAGGAGTCCATGCCTTTTGGAGAATATGACTCCTTAACAATTCATTGACATTTATTAAATAATCTCTTTTTGCCAATAACTAGCGTGCATTTTGATATTTTATTTCCATATTTTGGAAAATGTTATCTCAAATAATTAAGCTTAATTTGCTTGAAAAAAGAAACTTTGGCAAAAGTAGCCCTGGCGAAGGTTTGAAGCAACCTTAATACGTCTTGTAAGCAAGATCTGTTCATGGCCCGCCGGCGTTTGATGTCACGCAATGCATAAACTTGGAAATTCAAACGCGCTCTGTTACAAAATGAAGAACACCATCTTGCTTAAACGTTGTTAAACGCCAAGTTATTAGTGAGTCTTACATTTGATGAAACTAAATTTTTAGTAGGATTAGAATTCTTCAATTTTGAAAAATGATGACGTCAAATGACAATCGCGCGGCTCAGGGTGAGCGAGGCTCTTTAAATCCGGGAAACTATCTCTTTTTGTCATCTTTTCTCGGCAAAAGTGGAAAATATAACTAAAACTAAAACTTTGGCAAAATCCGTTACGGTATAAAGTTGCTTTTTATCAGAAGAAGTCTCATATAAAAAAACTCCACGGAGTGCATGATATTGAACCCATAGTGAAAACTAAGTATCCCTATGTTCCTTGGCCTTCTCTCTAAGTTTTTCGAAAAACACCAACCGCCCACAGCTCCGTTTTTCCTCAAATAGAAGAAAAATAATTATAGTTGCTTCTAGGCCTATTTCTATCCTCCTAGATGTACCACGACGACATTTTTTTTTTCCGTACGAAAACTAGTTTAAGTACTCATGTTCTGTGAAACACAAAAATCCCGCATTGCGGAACCTTCTTATCGTTGGGTGTTACACTCTGCATTAGGCATTTCTATTATCACAATCTTCGTCTGGAAGATAATCGACTGTATATTCTAATTAATTATTTATTTCTTTTTGCCATCAATTTCGTCGTCACAGGATGCTGGGTTTCCAAGGTTGGGTTGCAGTATTCGTCTCATGTACCTTCGTTTATTTCAGGAAATTTAAAGCAGTACGATCTCAATATTTTCGTTCACTTTCATGGAAGAGACCCGAAAGTACTGCTTTTCTAACAACAAAATCAAGATGTAGTTCGTGACTTTAAGGTATGATGAAATGTAGAACTCCGAGCGAGAAAATTAAAAACAGTTCGGACATCAGGAATTCGAATACTCTTTGTCGCTTCACGCTGCATATAGATACTAAGCGCCGGCCTATGGTAAACTGTCGTGTATTTCGAACATGACCGCAACTCGTTAACGAATGATCCCCGTCCGGTCAACGGGTTTGGGTTATTCCATTATCCCAGCAATGAAAGCGTGACAGAAAATCTGCGTTACTCTAGATTCGCATCAAATTTGGACAGTGGGATGATCTCATCATTAGCCAATTACAGGCCATTTTTCAGCTCTTTTCGTGATATCCCCTTTTCGGGAGAGTTTTGTCAAGTTAGCTAATTGGTATACACGATAACTATTGGCAGTCGACGTCGGCAAAATGTTTATTTGCTCAAAACTTGGGGCCAAATCTTTCGGAGATGAGGATCAGGACATTTTTAAGTATAACGAAAGTAACTTGGGACTAGTTGCTCGCTTCTAAGGCTGAAATTATCCACAAGTATAAAGTTTTTTCAACTTGTACGTGATGAACGCCAGGATGTGAATAAATAGCGACGCGCACAGATGACGTCACGAAAATTTACCCCCTGCTGTGACTCAAACAAACAAACCATTCCATGGGCCACTTCTTTGAGAGCGACGTATGGAACAACAGCGCTCGTGAACTCTTCAGCGCGATACTCTGCGATTAATTTCACAATTCGATGGCCTCTCTAGCTCAAAATGTTGGAGAAAACCCACGACATGTACCGTGGAATAATAAAAATACGGAGCTTGAAGGAGGGCGGCAAAATATGATGGGCTTCTCATGTATGAAGGCTGTTTACGAACACACTCCTTACCTTCATGGCAGAGAAAAATATTACTATGGTGCCCGACATTCAGGTGTATCACCCACAAGAAAGTCGGCAAGCCAGCTAGAGAAATATGTGATACAGAAATAACCGTAGATCAGATCGGATTCGTTGCATTGCCGTGATGAAAGTGGCCCGCTCCATCTTCGCAAATAAAAAAACAGTTTTAGCCCGCGCTATTTAGTACACGTATCGTTTCAAACATAGCTATGATGCCTGCTCACGGTCACAGATTTGTTTATGTGGTTGGATAAATGGCTCCATTAAAATCATGGCCCTCCAAATTGCGACACAGTTCACCAAATTCTGCTCTGAATTTGGAATTGTCTCAGAGATAATAATTATGTACATGTCCTCCGGTTCTGTCGTATTCGTTTGAGCGGACGGCTCGGGTGGTTGAGTTTGGGAATTTCTGGCAATAAGTCAACAGATAAGTCTTCTCTTCAAGACCAGGAGAAACAACAAATAAGTTTCTTCGTAATACGTTTCACTGTGAAGTATTTTCACGTTGATCAGCTATTCGCAACCGCCGCGCTAAAACTTCTCGACTTCCGATTCCTGCAGGTTCTGGGATCTCGTCTGCCTGTCACTGCGGCTTTGTAAGACCCTCGTTCAATTTGTGACATTTATCCTCTTTTCTGGACATCTCGGAATCTATTTTACCTTACCCATAGCAGCAGTGTTCCCTTTTTAACATTATTTAAGCTATCCAAAAACCTCGATCACCAATCTTTCCTTTTTTGCCTGATTTTCTGGTCGAGAAGTCAACGCGCTCATACAAAACCTTCTATCGGACTGTAATTCTTGTCTGAGTCATGTGGGGGGTCTCTGTGGTGATGTAATCTATTTTTAGAAACTGTGCGCGTCGCTATTATCGGCTATTTGCACGTTTCGCTATGTTTCTTGTTTCGTTCTCTTTTGTAGCCCGCCGAAATCATTTTTTCGTCTAAATCACCTAAGAACAGTTCGCAAAAGATGGTCCCATTCAATTCACCGTTTAGGCGTTAGATTTCACGTGTAGTGTCACGTGACATATTGTGTAAATAAACCGGGAAAGTTCGGGCATTCTTGTTAACCCCGCACTACATGTGAACGAAGTTTACAACTTCGTTTACTACTATAATTTTTCCTCTGCTTTAAGTCTTTGAACGTGAAATGGTTTTAGCTTCAAAATGGCAGAAAAAAAAAGAATAAAAGCGACTTCATCGCTATGAATGTGGCAGAACTTTAAAAAAAGTATTTGCAGGAACGCGGCGTTTCAGTTAGCGGATATTTAAAAACTTCCCTCGTGGAAATCGCTTCCCCAGTCGAAAGAATCATGTGGTTTTGCCAGTGGATCCAAACTTCGAGAAAGATCAAACCACTGATACTGACAAATTAACAATTCATGATATGCTAATTCCCAATCCATTTTCCCTAAAGACCGTGAACAACTTCAATTTTGGGTTGTGCGACATTTTTAACTATTTCATTTTCCACTCCTGAATACCGATTACGAGTTGCGCTAACAACTTCAAACGTACAGAGTATTTAAGAACACTGGTAACTGATGAGATCCACATGGAGTTTCGAAACCATTGTCTTGCCTAAACTAAGCCTAAGAATGGCTTATACAACACCTAACACAGTCAACAGACTTGTGCGTAAAGAGTTACATTTGAATCCTGTTGTACCAGAACGATCAAAGGAGGAATAAACCTATACATCGAGCTCCAGGAACATAAGCTCGATCGGATAGTACAAGAAAAACATAAGAATTTCTCTAGACAAGCGTACAGCTTTCTCGAAGTAATGCTACGGCGTCTCCGAAGAAAAACGTAGAAGGGCAAATATGTTGCCCTTGGTAGGAATCAAGTAAGCAACACGTTCACAGTAAACGCCATATTTTCTCCCTCAAAAGCAAATACTTGGAGACTTAAAAACATGTCTTGCAATAGAAATGAGCCAAAACAATGCACCAGTACATGGCAAACTATAACACCAGAAATCATGTAGACCTATGACCTCTTAAAATTTGCCAAAGCACTATCTAACGGCTCTAATTTCTCCTTATAACACAACACGAAGCCTGAAGCGTTGAAGTGCCCTTCATAAACAAGAGTGAAGCGACAAAATGGTCGAGATACCGAAAAGAAAACGGCAAATGTACAAATGCCATGAACCGTAGGAGTCACGTGGGCCTGTCAACCCCATTTTACACCGACAAAAGTAACTGTCTTCCGTACGCTCAAACGAGTCACCGCGGTGACATGCTTGTATCCTTGCTTGTATCCTCGCGCCTCGTCTAACTGCGCCAGGAAAATGGAAGAACTTCACTAAATCGCCGTTTGGGTTTCTTTTCCATGATTCAGGGTATCGGAAATCGTTTTTACAAGTACCAAAAGCACATGTTTCTATCAGAACAATACTTATCGAACACGTGTGTTTGACTCAGAGGTTGCTATGTGGTTGACTAGAATGTCCGAACTTTACCGGTTTCTTTACATAGGAAGTCACGTGACACTACACGTGAAATCTAACGCCTAAACGGTCAATTTTTATTTCTCAGGCAATAATTCTGGAGTTTTTTGACCGAAATCTCGCTTAATGTTATGTCGTGCTTTTCGGTTGCTATGGGCGACCGTCGCTTCCGTTGTTGCGTAAAGCGATATATCGAGGTTACAAGAAAAATTCTAATTAATTATGGTTTTGTTCGATTTCGCTTTAACATGATAAAGCTGGATTGTTAAAAAATAGATTTTATTAATGCCAATGTGTGGTAGCTATTCACACTTAAGTCACAAAACGCCTCAAAGTCAGGGTTTCGTAGATATCTTTTTTGCAAAGCGTTTGTTCGGCGTGATTTTGTAATTAGAGATTTTTGTTCACCCTGAAGGAAAAAATATCTAAAAAAGTTCGCTTCATCGACGATTCAAATGAATATAAGTTTATATATGTTCCTAGCGCAATTTGTAGCGAAAAAAATATTTTTGACGGGCGCTGGGGTTTGAATTTTTTTCCCGCGAAAACGGAGGCAAGGGATAAGTTTTAACCAATTGTTTGATATCATTATTGTGGCATTCAAAAACGTGAGGGTAATTTAAAAAGATTAGTAGCATTGATACTTTCAGCTTCAATTGATGATTATCTTTTCATTGTTTTATGGTTATTTTACTTGTAAAATATAGTTAACTAATGGGAGCTTATCACAACCTTGGTCCTTAGTGCATACAGTAAACACCCGCATATAAGAACACATGGATTAAGAACACCAGGCTGAAATTTGGCAAATAAAGCACCATTTTTATAAGAACAAAATCAGCCTGGAAATATGAAATGTTCTTATAAAATGGATAAGACCCAAAAAAATTCTGATCATACAGAAGGCCTGCTGCCAGATATATACAGATGTATCAGTAGCTGGGCAACTGTGCACAAATTATAATAAGTTAATAAGTTAAGATTACTGTTGGATTAGGGGAGGGGTAGGTGTGCAGTTACACAGATACTGATGCGTATTTTCTTGTTCTGTTCACTTGTTAACTACAAATAAGGCTGATTTCTTTTTTGTCATGATATTTATTAATTTTCTTTTACATTAAATATGCTAATTTAATCTCAGGCTTTTTTTTGTATATTTGTTACAGTTCTGATTTCCACCACCAATTTTTAAGAACAATTTAAGAACACCTTCAGGCTGATTTTTCACTAAGCACCCGATATATAAGAACCTGATCAGCCTGACCTCCAAAATCAGTGTTCTTATATGCGGGTGTTTACTGTATCAGCGTCTTCATCGCCACTAAAACATCTATTACACTCATCTCGCACAAAGGGACCTTGCGTGACATTACTTATTATATAGCTGCCTTGTTCTGCATAGCAGAACATAAACTGACCTTTGTGTCGTTGAACAGTACTTTATTACAACTGGACATTGTTAGTAAATGTAATCGATACCAAGGTATGCTTATATCCATTAGGTCCGAATTCCGTGCCTCATTGTTTGTCTTGCGAGTACACGTTGCACAATAAGTTTTATCTAGTTT